>CM077296.1:51933274-52238274 GCA_039654925.1 Anguilla pacifica
ACTCTTGTGCTGGCCGTGTGTGTGTGTGTGTGTGTGTGTGTGTGTGTGTGTGTGTGATTCTTTACCTATAAAAGGCCTGTAAATCTCCTCTGGTCGTCTGCGCGTGATTATTACCTTCCAGCTGACGGCTGTGGAGGGAGAAATTGTGGGTATGATGCGTGTGTGTGTGTGTGTGTGTGCGTGTGCATGCGTGCGTGGCTGTGCGTGCTTGTGCGTGTGTGTGTGCGCGCCTGTGTGTGTGTGTGTGTATATTCGTGCCTGTGTGTGTGCGTGTGCGCTTGCCTGTGTGTGTGCGAGTGTGTGTGTGTGCGCTTGCATGCGTGTGTGTGTGTGTGAAGTGCTTTCCAAGACTCAGTGAAAGTCAGACTCCCAAGCTGAGGCACCAGGCGGTGAACGTGTCAAACAGAATGTTTGTTCACCGCGGCGTGTGTGCAGGGAGAGCAACTCCACAGCAGCCAGCGAGAGGCCTATCACACGCCAGATTACATCCACCTTTATTCTGTGTGTGAAGCATCCCCATACATCAGAGACCCCCAGTAACAGCCCCCCCCCCCCAAGTTGTCTCTCCCCGGCCCCCCAGCACCACCCCATCTCCCCCCCCCCCCCCCCCCCCCCACCATACACACACACACACACATTCGTCTCTCCCCGTCCCTTTTTGCCTAATCATCCCTCCCAGACCCCTGTGATGGTCCTCTGACAGTGCTGATGCTCTCACCCTGATAAGGGGACACTGACACTCATCTGTTTCTGTAACGTGGCAGGAAGCACCACTAGGAGAGCGAACTACGAGAGAAAGGGTCACGCTAACTCTTCTTAACTTGTGTGTGTGTGTGTGTGTGTGTGTGTGTTTGTGTACGTGCGTGCATGTGCGTGTGATATAAAAGTGTGTCTGTGTGATATAGGTGTGTGTGATAAATATAAGTGTTTGTGTGTGTGTGTGAGGGTGTGCATGCGTGCACAGTATGTGTGTGTGTGTGTCTGTGTTTGTGCATGTGTGTGTGGGTGTGTGTGATATATATATGTGTGTGCATGCGTGTGTCTGCGATAAATATAAGTGTTTGTGTGAGGGTGTGCATATGTGTACTGGATGTGTGTGTGAGATGTGTGTGTGTGTGTGTGTGTGTAAAATGACGTGTGCTCAACTGTGTGTATGTAATCGCACACTTTGCATTAAGCAGGCCCTGGATGGTGAGTGTGTGATGTATGATAAGTACGACTGAGAGTGTGAAGCTCAGCAGGCCACTTCATTGTGATGTCATACGTTCCCTGGGGGGCTGCGACACACGTGCAGTGGCATGTCTGTAACCCAATTTAAATAAAAAGGAATACGTTTTCAAATGAAGAATGGCTGTGCCTCATTCATGGCAGAAAGAGTGAGGGGGAAAAAAAGGAAAATTGACTATATACTTAATATATGAAAATATAATGAATTTCAAGACATCGCAGCACTTCATAATATATGGGCAAATACACAAATTAATGTGGCTTTCAGATATTAAAATATATGACACTGTTGTAAAATGTTTATTGTCCTATTTTCTATAAAGTCCACATTAAAGTCGATGTTACAGTATATTGCAGCATATTCTGCATCCAAAAGGGGTGCTGCTCATGACCGCATTAAAAGAATATCTCCATATTAGTATTCAGGTGAGCCGGTGGCTCTATCAGATTGAAATGACAGAAACTATTTGCGGAAAATTGTTTGCATCACGTCAAGCAGCATGCCTGACTGCACCAATTGCAACAAGGGCATCTGCAATACCCACTTAACAGAGATACTAATAATCAAGCCCGCAGATCTTCCCCTGATATCTGTTTGAATATGTGTGCGTTTTACGAGGCCAATTATGTACGCAACATCCTTACAACGGTCTCCGTTTAAATAGATAAACAGCCACAATGATGAAGGTAAAACAAAGGATGACAAAACAAAATTAGTAGAGGGCAATGAGTAATCAAAATGTTGACCAAAATAGCTTACCTAAACGTACAGGGTGGTTATACTGGCTTGGTGCAATGTGCCTTGTATATTGGCCAGTATTCAATTGTTAGGATTTGTCCTTGTTTGAAGTACACTACATGGTCAAATGTATGTAGACGCCTGACATCCAACATCTCATCCAAAATTATTGGTGTTAATATGTTGGTCCACCCTTTGCTGCAATAACAACCTCCCCTCTTCTGGTAAGGCTTTATACTAGATGTTGGAGCATTGCTGCACAGAGTTGCTTCCATTCAGCCAGAAGAGCATTAGTGAGGTCGGGCACTGATTGGGCAATTAGGCCTGGCTCGCAGTTGGCTTTCCAGTTGATCCCAAAGGTGTTAGATGGGGTTAAGATCAGGTCTCTGTGCAGGGAAGTCAAATTCTTTCACACTGTTCTTGACAAAACTGTTTCTATATGGACTTCGCTGTGTGCCCGGGGGCACTGTCATGCTGGAACAGGAAAGGGCCTTCCCCAAACTGTTGGGGAAGGCCATTTCCTGTCAGAAACAGCTTGCTTGCCTACTATTGAGGATGCAAGTGGTACACTCAACAGTAGGCAGGTAAGCTGTTTCAGACAGGGCCGTAGTTAAGGATAAACATGTGAATCCAGGTCGCTGCTGAACAGTCCCTGCAGGGGGCAGTGTATCCCACACTACCCCCTGCCCTGTATGAGGGCCTTACGGGCAGTGCACAGAGCAGCTCGGGCGCAGAGAAATGAAAGATGTTTTCTTTGCTAAACATAATTCTCCGGCTGCGTAATTCTGGGGCAGATGATCTACGGCAGGCCGCACTGTCGCCGTCTTCCCGCCAAGCCCGCCCGCTAAACAGAGTTACAGTCAAGCGGCTTCGACGTTCAGCCCGGTCGGCTGCCTGACTTACAGCGGGGTCAGTGTCACGTCGCCATGGCGCTCGAGTTCCTCCAATGAATCAAGAGGACTCCGCCCGCACGGTACCTCACGGCCATTAGGGTTACAAGGGTAACCTGCCAGTATATCTCTGAGTCAGCACCGCTGCCTGAAAATGAATAAATAATATCAGTTTATTACGATAATAAAACACACAGATTAAGAAACACAGTGCAGCACTTATGCCTGGGACCAGGTTATGAGAACCTCTGTATGTTACTATAGTTGCATTTGCTGATTTTTAAGCCCCCGTTAATCAAATCATGCTCCTCCAGGTCCCTTGCTGGTTTTCCACCCTCCCTTTCCTGGGAGTCAGGTGTGAAGACACTCTAGCCAATCAGTAGCGCTAATTTGTTCAGTTCATCACCTGGGAGAAAAGAAAACCAGGGCTGAATTTGGATTCAAGGCCTAGATTTATGCATACATGCCTTAGGCGTCTAGCAGATTATCCCAAAGCAATTTACACAGATTATTCTTTGTATACAGCTGGACATTTTACCATAAGAGTTCAGGTTAAGTAACTTTGCTCGAGGGTATAATGGCAGTGCCCCACCGGGGACTGAACCTGAAACTGCAGAGTCCTGTTCGCTCATCGTTATGATACACTTTCCATAGCTATTTTCTCTGGCCTGTGTCTGGTATTTATAAGAGCAATTTCTTCTCTTTATTTGTCAAAATAGGGAAAAGAGCAGTCTGTTTATGAAACCATTACAATGCCCTACAGCCGAGAGGCATTGATTTCCCTCCACAGTGAACATTATTTGTGGTGAAAAGTCAGTGAAATGTAGGAAAGTTTTCTAGACAACTAGGAGCAGCCAGGCTGTATCCCAGTCAAATCTGAGCTACATCGCAATGAACTTAGACCGTTTATGACAAAACGTCTCTCAACCTAAATTCCCCCACCTCCCCTCTAGACGTGTAGATTGCCGACTGGGTGTTCTCTGGCCACAGACGAGCAGTGGCAGGGTGGAGAGGCCATAGCCTCCTTTCTCTGTCACAGTCCGCTCATCTGGTGTGCAGAGGGAAGAGGAACGCCTTTCAAATGCTGTCTAATCACAGCCATATTACAGCGGGGCACAGGGGTGTGTGGGGGTGCTCTGTGATCTTGGGTTACATGAGGGGAGCTGTGTGAACAGACTCTCTCTCTTTCTCTGCCCCCTTCCTCTCTCTCTCCCTCCCTCTTTCTCTGCCCCCTCTCTCTCTCCCTCCCTCTCCTCCTATTCCTCCCTCTCTCTCTTTCTCTGTCCCTCCCCCACATCCCTCCCTCTCTCCGCTCTCCTCCCTCTCTTATATAGCTGATTAAATCAGATCCATAGTATTTGTGTCCAATTGGGGCGCCTGCCACGCGTTGTTGCAGAGTCATGACCTGCTTGTTTGATTCTGTTTTTTTATTTATTTATTTATTTTTTAAGATGCAGGGGATTGTCAGAGATATGGATTTTTCCTTTCTTTGATGGAACAAGTACTTTGCGGTGAGGGGTAGAATGTAGATATACTCGGAATGTCAAACAGGAAATTGAAATCCATTAATTTTGGTTTCCCTACCATTCCCTCTGCGATTTCTTAAGACGAGAAACAAATCCAAACAAAGGATTCCGTAATTAATAAGGTGCCAGCTACTTAAAGAGAACACAGTTCACTGACTGCTGAATTATAAACGGCCTTATCCTTTTTTATATCTTATTTCACACCCTCCTTGTCTTGCTTACATAGCATAGCATGAAATAAAAAATAAAAATATGAAAAATAATAAACTTCTGAAAAAAGCTAATGGGTTATAACATAAATAAAATTTAAAAAATAAAATAAAATGTGAGAAATCGTAAACATTTGAAAAAAAGCTAGTGGGTTATCCTGGAAGCCTTACTGATGCACCTTGTTGAAATTCTAAAGGAGTGAAAACAGGATTGTCCCCTGGATTGATCTCTGCTACTTCAGGTTGCTTCAGATGCATTCTGGGATGAAATGAAACGCTGTTCAATTTGGCTGCAAGAAGTTCCTGTGATGATTTTATCAGGAATCTGCAACTGGACACGTTGGCATGGAAAATCCATGTTTGTCACAGAAATCTTTAGTTTAAAAAAAAAAAAAAACAAGAAAAAAAAACATCTCACCTTCTCATTTTCACAAGTATCCATACTTTAAATGATCCCATCCCTACACCCCTCGATGTCCATACATACTTTTTGACTTGGTTCAGATGCTTGTGTATAATTTTTACCTGCATACATAATTCAAGACCAGTCACAGTCTGTTTATAGTTGCCAATAGCCAACTGCTGATGGCTACAGAATTCAGTTTTTTTTCCGCCAAGTTGACAGTTGGTCCTTTCTCTGTATGACATCTTAACCTGTGAAACTCTTTTCAAAATGGCCCCTGGGGATGCTGCTTTGACATAAGATAACCCAATGACAGTATTTGATTAGATTTTTTTATCCGGATATTCATTTGTTGTGCATTTATGTCCAAATGAATCAGGGATTTACTGTGTGTAACAAAAAAAAAAAAAAAACAAAGTTTATTTCAAGATACTTATAAATGGAAACAGTGTGATGCACACATTTTTTTTGTAATTACATTACAGGCATTTTCACACGCATCTACTTATATCACATTTCTCGTGATCTATGCTCGCCTGACGAGTTAACACTCTGTAAACAGCATTTAAAAGCCCAAAGAACGGGAACGAACGGTAACCCGCAGGAGTGAACTCGCTCTCCCTCCCCAGCCTGGCTTCCCAACACACGGCTCCTAATTGCCGATGTGTTGCGTTAATTGAAAACTCGCGCGGTAATTAACATGTTTTTAGCCAACCGTTAGCACAACCTCCGCGGTGATTAATATGCGCCTGGCGTGAGCGATTACATCGGTCCCGAGGAATTAAGGCTCCTGTCTTCTCGCCTCCCTCTCCCGGCGGTCACTGTTCTCGCTTCCCTACCTCCGTTCGCAGACGTTCCCGGGGAATAAATATCGGGGAAAAAGAGCGATCCGAGTTCGTTTAATGGCCCAACGATCGGCTGCTCGCCGGTAAAAGAGAGTTGCACGAGGAACTTGCAATGCAAGTCTTTAGTTTGCATGGTCTTATTTTCGTAGATGGAAAAAGAAGAAAATCAAATATGCAAATACGCAATAAAACTGATGTGCACCTGTGTGTGAATGTGTAAATCAGGTGTGTAAGCCAGTGTTATGCAACTTCTGACTTATGAAATGTTCATTTATATAAGGTATCACACACACATACACATTCACACTGCCACACACACAAACGCACACTGTCACACAGTTTGATTATAAACATTGAGCTGTCAAGATTTATTCTGTAAATACTTACATTTCAACGACTCCTATCACAGGGAAAGAAGCCTGATCTGTTAATTTTAGGCCAGCGAGCGTGGGGGAGGGAATTAAAGCTCTCTTTCTCTCTCCCTCTCTCTCTCTCTCTCTCTCTCTCTCTCTCTTTCTTATCCTCCGAGGGTAATGCGATCTCTCCTCTCTGCTGATAAAAATGCTTTTCAGACAGTTCATAAATTTTGATTTACTGTCACATGAAGACAACAGGGCAGAGTTAAACGGCCAGAAGGGTGGAATGGAAACATGGCCGCCGCCCCCAGGGGAAATCAGCAGGGGAGCCTTTTGCATGGATTTTTTTTATTTTTTCAAAAATCCGTTTCGCAGATTGCACACGTTAGCAGGTATCAGAAGTGGTTCTGCTACACACACATGCGGCCTGGGTACGGGGCCCTGGTGCCTTCGCAGCCCGTCGAACCCGTCATCGAAATGCAGTACTTAACACATGATCACTGCTGTTAGCATTACGCTCAAAACGGGGGCGGGGGGGGTGGTGGGTTAGGGGGGGTTGGGTGGGTGGTGGGGGGGTTGGGGGGGGGTGGTGAGGCGTTGGGGGTGGGGGGGATTTTGGGGGTGGGGTGGGTTAATTCACCAGTTCAGGAAGGAAGCTATGCTAAGGAAATGGCTAACAGAGCTTGTCTCTTTTTATGGCTAACGAGAGCTTGTCTCTTTTTATGGTATTGTACATGCAACCTGTTTCCCTGCTCTCTGAATACATCAGAAACAAGCAGAGGCGGTGGAAGGTCCAGGGGTCAGAAAGTAAAAGTCCCGCCATGTGATTCTTCAGCCCATGAACTCAGCCAGCTGATTTCACTAATTATTTCCACCTCATGGCTGAAGAATTTTGCCAATTTGGAACGAAACAGGAGGGAGGACTTTTACTTTCCGAACCTGGATTGACCACCTCTGGAAACAAGGCATTTGCGGACAAACTCTGTGCCATGCAGGCTCATTTTGTCTTTGTGAATTGAGCTTCATGGCCTCTCTTCCTCCTGTTTATAGTTGCCAGTAGCCACTTGCTGATGGCTACAGAATCCTGCTTTTATTTGCCAAGTTGACAGTTGGTCCTTTCTCCATTTTCAAAATGGCCTCTGGGGATGCTGCTACCACATAAGCTAACCCAGTGACAATATTTGATTAGATTGTTTTATCTAGACATTCATTTGGTGTGTGGTTTCTGTGTCCAAATGAATCAGGGATTTAGTGTACATAACAAAGTTTGTTATATAAGTTTGGTTATTTCAAGGTACTTATAAAGTGAAATGGTGTGATGTCATTTCTTTCCTCTCTTCTCCTCAGACCATGAGCGGATCGGGAAGGACTCGTCGTACGAGCAGGAGGGGAAGGTGCAGTTTGTGATCGACGCGGTGTACGCCATGGCCCACGCCCTGCACCGCATGCACAAGGAGCTGTGCCCGGGGCACGTGGGGCTCTGCCCCAAAATGGACCCCATCAACGGCACCGCCCTGCTCCGGTTCATCCGCAGCACCAAGTTCTCAGGTCAGCTCTCCCTCTCCGTTTCACACACACACACGCACATGTGCGCACACGCACACACAAATACATGCACATACATGCACATGCACATGCACACTTACACACACACACACGGACATGCACACTTACATGCACACACAAACACATGCACATGCGCGCGCACACACACATGCACATGTGCACACGCACATACACGCACATGCATGCGCACGTGCACGTGCACATGCACACACACACATGCAAATGCGCGCGCCCACGCTCATACAGACACACACACATGCGCGCATACACAAACGCACACACACACACATACGTACATGCACACGCACACCCATGCACATACACAAACATATATACACACACACACACACTCACAATCAATCAAACACATCCACACACAGACAGACTCACATGTGTATGCACACACACACACACACTCTCACACACCATAGTAGAGCAACGACTTGCAGGATGTGAGGTGTACAACCTTAGACAGGTAGGCGGAATTTCATAAATATTTTTCTTTTTTTCTTCTTCACTGAATAAGATACATTAGCAGCGGTAGTCTCGCAGAAAATGGAAGACACTAAACAGGATGTAACAAGCGGCTACACATTAAGCAACCCTCTAATGTGCTCTGAGGAGGGATCTGCCAAATGAGTGTCGAGTGTATCTGAAATAGTGCACCCTGGGGTAAACAAAGAGGCTGGTCTGGAACCTGCACTAAAGAGCCAATTTGTCAAATTATAATGCTCGTGAAAGAATTAGGAGTCGCTGTATATGCATGGTCAATTTGTCGCGCGTACGAATGCAAGAAGTCCAACTAATAGTATGGTGTAAAAAAAAGAAATTTTTTTTCTTTGTTGCGACAACATCCTTCTGATGGCAAATCGGGATGCTACCCTGACTGTGGCTTTCAGCCTGGAAGTGCCGAATATCTAGAACTAGGGTGGCAAGGTTTCAGCAGAACGGTCTGCTCCCAAACCAGCAGCCATCTCTGCTGAATCAAGGCCCTGAGCTGCAGTGTGCAATCATAAAAGCGAACGCCTCGCGATGAGCCCGCTAGCACGGCTCAGCCGGTGGACCAATCAGGCGCTGTCTGGTGGAACGTGCTCCGGAGGACGGTGTGTGCCTGTGCACCCGCTCCCAAATTAGCACGGATGACGGTGCTCGTGAACGCAGCCCGAAAATATAATCGGATGAATGGGGCGAAAAAAATTAAAAGAATTTGAGGAATTTAAAAAAATCATGTATCAATAATTTAATTGGATTTAATTGCACGTTTAGAGGATTTAGAGGAAAAACCGCCAGGAAGATCCAGGGGCATCGGGGTAACCGGCATGAGAGCAATTAGCGCTACAGGCAAACCCGTCTGTTTTTAGAACGTGAAAATGGCCAGCCGGTCGTGATAAGGAAGCATAGTGACATAACATAGCGTCTCATAGAACATCCTGCACCGCACTCTTGGATTTTTGTCCACTCCGTAAGTGCGCCTTTTCGGGCAGTGCCTGTCGAGAGTTTCCTACGGGGGTGTCATCTACCCCCCCCCCCCCCCGTCCCATCCCCCCCAAGGCCTGATCCATGTCCCTGATAAAGACGGTCAAACTGCCATTTTATTCTTGCAGTCGTACGGTTAATCAATGTAAGCAGCAGACTCTTGATAAACATCAGATGGAGTTGGGTTTGATTAAACAGGGGAAGAAAAAAATAAATGGCTTTGATGCTGTGGAAAAATTAGACCAGACAGATCAGAATCTTCCTCTCTGGTGGTTAACGGACTATTTCCATTTCCAGGGGAACTCGCTCCTTGTCGAACTCGACCCCCGCGCAGATTAATTCTTAAAAAATGATTTTCGATGCTATTTTCCCCACTTGGCTCAGTTCAGCGAACTGGGCGCAGCTTTTACATTCGGAGAGGGTCTGCGGTTTTACGCGGTGTCTTGCAGACCTGGAAGGGTCAAGCAAGCCGCGGGAACTGCGAGATTTACCGAGCCTCATTGTGGAGTGCTCCGCAGGTGATACCCGCTGAAGAGGTTCAGCTTTATTACTCTGTGACATAATTAGCATTTAAATGAATGTAATGTAACGGGATCTACATTGCCTCATTCAGCATGCACCTTTTATCCGCGCGAGTGACTTAAGCATCTTATAATTTTTTTTGCATGATATCCGTCTATATAGCTGGATATTTATTGCTGGGATATAACCGCGAGGGGTACCATTACATTGCTGGCATTTAGCAGGGGCTACTTTTCCATAGCGACTTTGCGCAATAGTACATTTCTGTATTACTATCCATTTATACAGCTGGAAATGCACTGACTGCAGCGTAAGTACCCGCCGCTCGAGGGTACAACAGCAGTGCCCCCCCCCCCCGCCCCCGGGAATCAAACCTGCAGACCCTTTTGGTTCCAAGCCCAGCTTTCCCCCAGCCTTTGTACGTCAGGGCCCTGAGAGTAGCAGTGAGCCAGACTCACGTCCCGCACATGCCCTCAGTAAGCCCTGCCGCTTTCTGTTTGGAGTCCGATGAAGAGCCTCTGCTCCCACTGGCTCATTCACCTGCACTGCGTGTAATGCAACGCACGCCTTCTCCCAGAGGAGAGCACACGGCGCCCCAGCCGAAATGAATGGAAGCCCCCAGGCTCTTGATTAAGATCTTTCTCAGGGTCCTCATGCTCATACTCAAGTCCTCTCTCTCTCTCGTTGCCGGTTCTTCGGGTCTGGTTGACGTGCGGTGTCTGCCGAGCGGGAAGCGGTTCGGTTTTTGGAGAGGGTCCATATTTTCGGCGCTTGTGCCTACGGCTCTCTCCCTCTCTCCCTCTCTCCCTCTCTCTCTCTCTCTCTTCCTCTCTCTCTCTCTCTCTCTTCTGTGGCCAAACGCGAGTTTTTCTTGGCGCGAGGCGAGCCTTCGCGTCCCTCGGTTTTCTCCTTGGCGTATCGCGCAGCAGGGCGTTTGAACCGCGCTTTATTCTCAGGGCCATCGCCGTTAGCCTGTGGAAGAGAGGACTTATTTGCCCTCTCGCTTCCATTGAGAGCTATACAACTCTGCAGATGCGTACTGTAGCTCTTACCCTGAGAAAATCTTGATCTGTTCTGCTTTTCAGTAGTGCCCAATATATTTCTGTGGGTTTTCTGACCGTAATTGCCATTGCTGTAGGTTCTCGCTGCATTAAAGATGCACGATCGTCTGGGGAATCTGCTTACATTGCGTTCCAGGCATTACCAAACTGTATTTTTTGTCTCTTGTGGGCATGAGCTGCCTTGTCAGTAGATGAGGATGCATCGCACGTTAGGACAGCATAAGCTCTACTGATCGTGTCCCTGATTGGGTGATTGCTACGCAGAGATGGACACAAACGTGCAGTTATGTGCTGTAATTCTGGAGCTTGCATCGTACTGTGCATGAGGCTTTGGGTTTCTTCTGGCTGTGAGAGAAGGGAATGGCCCATAGTTAGCCTGTTTGTAGCCTGTGAGTAGATTTTGAGTAGCTTGTCCTTAGCCTGTATAGGAAGTTGCTTGTGAGTAACCTGTTATTAGCCTGTTACTAGCCTCTGACTATCCTGTGAATAGCTTGTGAGTAGCTTGTTATTAGCCTGTGAGTAGCTAGCTGAATTTCCTGTGCGTACCCTGTTAGTAACCTGTGAGTAGCCAGTGAGTAGCTTGTTGTTAGCTTGTACAGTAAGTAGCTTGTGTGTAGCCTGTTATTAGCCTGTGAGTAGCTTGTGAGTTTCTTGAGAGTAGCCTGTTATTAGCCTGTGAGTAGCCAGTGAGTAGCTTTTTATTAGCCTGTGACTAGCCTGAGAGTAGCTTGTGAATTCCCTGTGAGTAGCCTGTGAGTAGCTGGGAGTCTCGAAACTGAGAGGTACACGATTCCAGAAAATGACCACATATGGTTGCTGTTTTCAGCCTCCACCATGGCCCTTTACAGAGTAGTGTAATAGGCTGCAATCCCTGAGTTACAGCGGTGTGATCCTGGTGGGAGGTATGGAATGGGCTATTTGACTCGAGACGATACGGTAACGTTGTACTGTGGGGGTGTGGGGGTGTGTGGGGGGCGGGGGGGGTCAATGCCAGCTGACTGGCCTAAATTTCTCATCACAGGATACCCTTGCCTAGCCGTGTTTCAGCGAGCACTCAGCTGGAGAACAGCTACAGGCCCACAAGGCCAAGAGAATAGAGACCCAAAAGACCAGCATAGAGTGCAAATTCAGTGATTTTAACTTTTTTCCCCCTTTTTTTAATGCATTAAAATGTGGATGATGTGATCCTGTCAGTTATGGATGTTAATACTGGAGAGCGTAGCCGGAGGGGGAGAGAGGGGGGCGAGAGGGGGGCGAGAGAAGGGGTTGCGAGCGTTCCTCTGGATGGGGGGCATGGAGACCAGCGGGGGGCGGATAATGATGAGGCTGAGAAGTGTTCAAACATGGCGGGAGATCAGCGCCGAGGCCTAATTTCTGTGCTTAATGATTAATACGCGCCGATCCGGAACGGTGTTATGGGGTGTCACAACGCCCCCCCCCCCCCCCCCCCCCGATCTGTCGGAAGCCGCCTCCATAAACGGATAGTTATGCGAAGAAAGATTGCTGGGGGTTGCTCGCCTGGGATCTCTGCTCAGGGCCAAATATTAAAATAAATACATTTTAAAAAAAGAAAATGAAAGAGGAAGTAGTTGCTGTATAGGCAGGATTGCATATTAATCAGCGTATACACAGGCCATCTCACTGCGGCATCCTGGGAGATCTGGAGCCAGGAATAGCTCCTACGGTGTGGAAATCTCTGATATACCACAGCAGTGCTCGACAGAGAGAAGTACTTGTGGATGTTCATCCCCTCTGCTTTGCTGAAATCCGGGCTTTTCGAGTATTCTGGGTCGATTTCCACACCTCTAAGGGATCCCCCTTATGTCAGTCTGAAATCTCGGAGGGCCACTGCGTCTGCTGGTTTTTAACGTGTCCCCGCACTTGAGTGCTTAATTTAAGTCATTGATCCAGTAAAAAGGTCTGCGCTCCTCGTTTCCGAGGCCTAAGATGGCTGCTGATTGAAAGGAAATCACAAAAATCCACCCTTCAGGATTGGAATTGGAAGCTCACCCCCTTTACATGTAAGATATACCTGTGTTTATTTTTGTTGATGTGAACGTATAATCTGGGACCTTTAAACTGCACCATCTTCATCTCAACTCAGTGAGCTCAGTTGGAGGAGGGCAATGTTACCTTTCTGAAACAACATTTGATTTACTATGTCAGCCCAACACTATGGCGAGATAAATTTCTTTAATTTCATTGAATTAACCTGGTTTTGATTTAAGCAAGCTTACTAGCTAGTGTACAGTTTGACTCATGCAGGTGTCAATATTTGCTTCATGCGTGGGTAGTGTTTCAGAACAAGCGGAGAAAAGTGTTTTCACAGACAAGTTGCAGAGACACATTTTTTTTGTCGCAAAGAATAAATAACTTTTCCCCCTTTGTACTGTAGGTGAGAGCAAAGTAGCTTCACAGTTCCTCAATGGGTAGAATTATCTCATGTGTGTCACATGTGATTAGCCTAAATTTATTCATATATTAATCTAATTTCTGATCGCACAGAGGGTGGATCTAGTGTTGATGCATTCATTTTGCATGTTATTTGATTTGCCTTAATACATATTTGCCTTAACTCCTTGCACTACTAAAACAGGGGATAGAAACTGTAGAATAGTGTCAGACAGCAGAACAGAAGGATCCAAGGCAGAGCTGGACCTGCCAATGGGCAGATCAGACACTGCGCCCAGGGCCCCACCTTCTCACCCAGGGCCCCACCTTCTCACCCAGGGCCCCACCTTCTCACCCAGGGCCCCGCCTTCTCACCCAGGGCCCCACCTTCTCACCCAGGCCCCGCCTTCTCACCCAGGGCCTCGCCTTCTCACCCAGGGCCCCACCTTCTCACTCAGGGCCCCACCTTCTCACCCAGGGCCCCACCTTCTCACCCAGGGCCCCACCTTCTCACTCAGGGCTCCGCCTTCTCCCCCAGGGCCCCACCATCTTGACTAGAGCGCTACCTTCTCCCCTAGGGCTCCGCCTTCTCCCCCAGGGCCCCACCATCTTGACTAGAGCGCCACCTTCTCACTCAGGGCCTCGCCTTCTCACTTAGGGCCCAACTTTCTCACCCAGGGCTCCGCCTTATCCCCTAGGGCCCTGCCTTCTCACCCAGGGCCCCACCTTCTCCCCTAGGGCCCCACCTTCTCAACCTGGGCTTTCACCAAATTTGTGCACCTTTGCCTGTATTTGTTATTCTAACAAATGTGTCTGGGACATTTCTGGGTATGGCACTGTTTTCTGTGTGCGGGAGGGGTGGGTGTGGCTGCTGAGCTAGCTAGCAAAGAAGTCCAGGAACAGCAAAGCAAAAAGACAAGGTGGCAGGGCTTGTTCAAGAACTAGAGTTAGCCTTGGACTTAATTGGTGGCGTCAGCTGAAGTTCGCCAAGGGGATTAAATGCAACATGGACGTTGGCTTGTTTTAGGTTAGACCTGTAAGTAATGTTACTGGCAGTGTGAAGCTGGTAACAACTTTCGCGAGGGTCTGAAATGTTCGAATTTAAAGTATCAACGATAGAACCTATTACTTTCAACATAATGAAGTTAGTTAAGCTATACTTATATCAGCCTTGTTAGTGTTGCTCACAGGCACTCATTTCAAGGTACTAATGTTACCTCTAGCTAGCCAGCTAGCTACGCAAGGTAGGGTAATCGGGGTGAGTGGGCAGTGTTGAAGATTGAGGAGAAGACTTCTTTGATTGTAAAGAGAAAGGCTGAGAAATCCTGCATGGTAGGCCTTTAACCATCGAGATGAAACAAATTCAGATGAGCATTCTTGCGTCAGCGGTTAGGCTACAAACCTAGTGTCTTCATGACTAACAGACAAACAATACAAAAAATATTTGAGAAGTTCTCAATGTATCCCCGCAATTACAGGCCAGAAATAAGTGCGTTTTGGAACACAACTATTGTGAAGTCAGCATGCCCCCAGTTACCTATGAAGGCCTAATAACAGAGAGAGCAAGGCAAACGTTGAATGCATTTCACTCTAATGCAGTATGACAACGGAGCGTCACAACATCCTAGGATAACAGCCACGAGCTGTCAAAGATGTCGCAGAATGACAAAAGAATCCGGAAATCAATTAAAATGTGTCCTCATTCAACAAATGATTGAACAGGGCGAGAGAGGGGGGGAAGCGAGCGAGATAGAGAGAGGGGGGGAGTGAGCGAGAGAGAGACGGGGGGGTGGGAGAGAGAAAGAGAAAGAGAGCTTATGTATCTGTGTTTTGATGTTACAAGACTAGGTGTCTGAAAGGTTCAAACAGAAATTCCATGGTCAAAAAAAGAGAAAAAAACTGAGGCAGTTCTATTTCGTCTGCCATCAGTTCCTGTGTGGCAGCTGTAGTTCCCTCTGTTACATTTAATTTCTCATCATCGCCTACATCTTTGCTGTAGCTCCCTATGCAAGCACACATGTCCTGGGTTTTAAACATAACCAGCTGTGAGCTGTTACCTCCTTGCCTCCCACCCTCATTGTTTTGTTCTGATGTCAGTGACATGAGGTCTTGATGTTGCCTGCATTCAAAAGACATTACAAATTGGAATGTCATCTGCATGTTTGACATTAATGTTATGCTATATAATCATTTTAAAAAGAATTAAAGGATAATAAAATGCATTAAGAATACATTTGAAATGCAACATTTCATATATTTAATTATATGTTTTAGAGGGAGAGCATTCTAGTCCTGAACTGTATGACCAGCAGCTTTTAATAATGTACATTTCTACAGCATGTAATCTCACCAAGTATTAGTTCATATTTTAACATTGTTAGAACCCCATTTCATCAGAAGTCAATACTTTCCATTTACTGTTTTGTAAATGCATTTACTATGCTGGAAAATAAAGATAATAAAAAAAACAGCCTAGATCAGCAAAGACGGTCATGCTGGCGAATGCTGGTGACCAGCATGTGGGAACCGACCGGGCTAGCAGGACCAAATTTGTCTACCAGCATGAGCAACTTGTGTAAGTAGTCCCACAGGGTGATGTGTAATTGGCGGTTGTGTAGTCCAGGGTTAGGGAGTGTTCAGGCGGCAGCTGTCCGCGTCTCATTATTTTCCAACGGCCCTCACCCCACCTCCCCCGATTGATCAATCAGGCACATACAAGTCCTCTTGTTAACACCTATTAAACCTTTACGGTGTGAGTTCACAAATATGTGATCTGAATGTCCTTAACTGAACATTCTATTGCTGATGTCACAATCACTGCTGCTGATTGAGAGCAACGGAGTTCTAGAACACATGCTTAGCATTTTGAAAAACATTCCAAAAAAAAAAAAGCCACACTTTTTAAAAGGTTAAAACTGAAGATGAGAGTTTCTTTCTCTGACTCATCTCTGCAAGCCCAGGAAGTGGAAGTTACCGTTTGGGTTCGTTTGAGGAGAGCACGTGCTAGTCTGTGAGCGCAGCCCGAAGTAGCTTCACCTCCCCGAACGGCTGCAAATCTTCCCAAGCCTCTCTGGAAACTGTTCTGGAAGGCTGGACCACAGCCCATTATGTTCTACTCTCACTCTCACTCTTGGAATGATATCTTCTTTTGGTTGCTAAGCTCTGAAGACACTGTAAGTTAATTGATTTTGGAATTAGTTTAGCCAGGTAAAGGTAAAGTGTTTCAGCTAGCTGTTCAAGGTGGATTTACACTTAAAGGACAATATACCCAATTCCACTGCTTGAAAATGCCCAGTTTGACTCCTGTGTATATTACCTTTTTTTAAAATTTTTAACCTGAGTCTTGGGAGACTTCCATGGGGTGGGGGGGTAAGGGGTGGGAGGGGGTGATTGACAGGGGCCCCTGTGCTGTAGTTGTTCAGGGATGCATTGGCCCGTGGTGGAGGGGCCCCTGTGTGAGATGTTATAATGGGGCCTAAAATCCCTGAGGGCTCCCTTGAGGGACAGCAGTTCTTATCACACCACAGCCTGCAAGTTGGGCTCATACTGAGATGAGTCGGAGGAAGGAATGTTCTGGGTGGGGGGGGGGGGGACTCGCAGGTGCCCAAAATGGCACACGGAGTAAGGGGGGTGGGGTGGGGGGAATCGCAGGTCCCCAAATTGGCACACAGTGTAAGGGGGGGCGAGGAGGGGAGGGGGGCGGCGGAGGGGAAGCTCTGCCTCAGAGATAATTCCCCTCCCATTTTCTCATTTGTCAGGTTCTTAGAGGGAGCGAGGTCCTCAGGAGCGGCAGTGTATTGGTAAAGCAAGCGGAACCGAGCGCGGTGAAATTGGAGGGGATCCCGAGCAGGACCAGCGGACCCTGGGTTTAGCGGGGGCTGTCACAACCTATTTTCCCCTCTCATTAACGTCTTAGTAACGAGCAGCGGCGTCGGCCGGACCCACAGGGGCCCACCAATCCCCATCCTCCTGTGAGACGCAGTCCCAGAATCCTCACGCCAGAACCCGGGTCTGGTGACTTTACACGTAACATGAAATTAGAATGAGTAATCACATTTTTTTTTTTGAAAGAAAGAAAGGAAGACTGTAACCCCCCCCCCCCCCCCCCCGTTCCTTGGTCGGTTCTCTCTCCTGGGCAGAAGAGAGAAGAGAACAGGAGTTGCTTTGTATTAAAAAGAAGTGGGGCTTCTTCTTAATCATAATCCTCCTCTTCCGTTTCGTTCCTACGTCAACGGCCCCCGGCTGCTTTGTCATCGGACGGTGGCGTTTATGCGCTTGCAGATTCCGCCGGTGTAGTATCGCCTTCTCTGCTGACTCATCGAGATGGAGATTAAGGCCTTCGCCCGTCCCGGAGAGAAATCAAAAAAGCCCTGGTATTTGCCGAAGGTAGGCCTCCACTGCTGATAATCTAGGATTTACGCTCCCTTTGATCTGACGGGAAGTCTCTGATGGATTGTGGGAGTCTGGTACAAAGAGGAAAAAATGATCTCTGAACGTCTCTCTTTCTGTGTATTTACAGATGCCGTCGGCTTAAAGTGCAACAGATTGATGGGCGGCGGGCGGTGTGGGGGGGGGGAAACGTCGACGGGACTGGGCCAGCTACGTAGCGCTCAGATATGACGCTACAGCCGTGCCTTTGAATACATATGCGGCTGTTTTAGCAGTTAGCGGATGGATTCAGACCATTCCACGTGGTTCCCAGAGGTCTTGTGATAGATAGATGGTGCTCTGACCTGGCTCACCAACGTTGACTTGTCTCTAGGCTGCTGCAACAGTTTTACGCAAGTAGTTGTAGATGGATTTGAAAGAGAAAAAACAAAACTATGAAACTATAAAAGCCGGAAAAAGACAATTGAGAACAACCGAAGTGTGCCGGGGCTGAGATGTTTATCATAAATACAGGCTAGTTATTGTGTTTGGACATGCATCTATATTTTTTACCCCTGACATTCGTGCCTATTCTTTTATTAACATTTTATACCTGCTCTGAAAGCAGCTTGTTCATTCAGCCAGTTCCATCCCATGGAGCTGCCAGGTCAGAGAGATTCCTCACAGAATAAGAATCAGACTGCAGCTTCCGCCTTAATTAAAATTTTATAGGCTCAATATAAACAGGTGTTTATGAGTCTCTCAGTACTTCCTCAGTAGTTTCACGAGCCTTAAATAAACACAAGTTTCATCATTGTATGTATGTACTGTTATAGGTACAAACAAACTAAAAAAACAAAACAAAAAAAAACTTATTTTTACACTTTAATACTTGAATAGCTGAATAGCCCTCAGGTACAGGGGTTGGCTACTGTTAAAGCTTTTAAAGGTTACATAGGGATGGTTTGAATATTGATTACTTTTTACCCAGATCCACGTTGACATGTAGCTCATATTTTGATTGTCACAGTTTTAAATATGGAAACAAGCAACCTAAATAAGTAGGTTTTTGTTACAAACCTGATATTATTTGTGTTACTTTGCCATCGTGTTCTGAGATTATATTCACTGCACACCATTCCCTGAGCATATTGTAAAGTGTTAGAACAGCATATGGTGCTATTGCACTGGGTGGTAGTAGAACTGAATGTGTATACAGAGATATACTAAAGTTTGGGTGCCCTTGGTCTATGTGCACAGTTTGTTGATTTTCTAAGTGAAAAGATGTTAACACAACCTCTGCAGAAAAAACTGACATGTGACGTGTATTTCTGTAAAATTTAACGCGCAGTTACTTTTGATTCACTGGCTGAAAAAATAAATAAATAAATAAAACCGTGGTAAAACATTTGTCGTAACAACCAACAACATGACAGGAATTGTAAATGATACATTTTTACTTAAAAAACGACAACAGTGATCATTTTTATTGTCTTTATGTTCCCTTTGAGCGTTTAAGGCATTTAGCAGACAGTCTTATCCAGAGCAAGTTATATTTTTACATAGTATTCATTTTTACAGCGGGGCAGATACTGAAGCAGTCCAGGTTAAGTACCTTTTGCTCAACAGTGCCGCAGCAGTGCCACACCTGGGAATTGAACCAGCAGCCTCTGGTTTCGACCTCCAACCCCAACCATTACGCTACACCGCCACCCGCTAACGTTGCGTGAGAACTGTAATTACGTGGGATGCGATGGATCTGCGCTAATTATCGCCCCCCTTTTTTTCTTCCTCCCGCAGGAATCGCTGGACACCCGGTGCTCTTCAACGAGAATGGGGACGCACCGGGCCGCTACGTGATCTACCAGTACCAGATCAGAAACGGCTCGACCGAGTACAGGATCATTGGCCACTGGGCAGACCGCCTCTCTCTGAATGTAAGGCTTTTAACTTGCATTCATTTTTGTGGGGAAAAAATTAATCGAATATGACAGATTTTTTTTCCCCCTTTATTTTTTTTGTTGAAGTTAACCTTTTTTTAATATGGTAGAGGTTGCGCAGGCTTTTGCGACAAACTTTGCCGCTGGTGTACTGTTTCACTGACTCCTACAAATGTACCACGTTTATTTATGGAACAAGCTTCCCCAGATGACAGGTAATGTAAATTATGAATTCCTAATTGCAGTCTTTGGACTTTTTGTTAATTTCACAAAAGGCCTAATTAGTTGCTTCTAACCTCTGTGCAAGTTATGTATATGTCCTTGTTTGATAAATTGCTCTATACCATTCCTGTTGTTTTTACATGAATATGGATTTTTGTCCCCTCAGAAACCGCTCAAATTATGCTCAAGATCTGATCTCCTTGGCAAGGACAGGAGAATGTACTTTGGAGAAACATGAACTTTATCATTACATACACAGCTGGGCCAATTTATAGCAGAGAAAGAGGATGTATGCAGTCAGTGACATAAATTGCATTCATAATTGCATTCTTCTCTGTGTGAGTGAGGAACTAATTCATTATTCATCATCAGCAATGATATAACTTCGCTTGGTGACACTTTACTTGAACCCTTCGACATAAGATTGACACAGCACTGTCATAACACATGACGTAACAGCATGACGTAATGGCATCATAGACGATGTCAGTTGAGGTCAAATGGCATCATGAACCCTCATCGCGCTTACTGGTAATTATGTTACAGCAGTAGCATCTGAACATTCACTGGTAAAAGTATAACATATTTTTATGTTGTTTGACATCTGACATCATCTGTTATACAATCTTGTGTGACAGCTGTTATGATGACAGTGTTCAAACACATTTCACCAACTAAGCCATCTGATTTCACCAACTAAGCATTCAATATTGCAAGGTTCTCACACTTGTCAGTTCTATATGTTGAACCTAAAATGAAGTTATACTGATATTTTCCCCAAGCCCGAGAATGAATATTAAAAAAACATAAATGTTGACTTTGATTGTAATATCCTACACTTTAATAGCTACATGCATAGTTCAAGCCTTTTTGTACACAGTACCCAAAAGCCTCTGTTGACTTTCTTAATCCCTGTACTTGAGATACAATACAGTGGACTGTAACAGTTTCCTGTCCCACATTCCAAGGTTTGCCACCACTGTATTGTTTAAACAGTCAATACTCAAAATCATGATTGTTTTAGTACAGTGTGTTCGCATGTTTCTTTTATTTGACATTATTATCACAGTGTGTTTGGATGAGAACAGAAATTTCAAGGCAATTGCAACTCTTTTTTATTTCAAAACATAAACCGTTTATTATTATTATTATTATTATTATTATTATTATTATTATTATTATTATTATTAGTTTTAAGTAATGGGAGAAAAAATAGTGTGACATTTTAATGTTTATCCATGTCATTTTAAGTTGGATCTGTCAAATTACATTAAAAACAAATTCCAATTATCTTGTGCTTACAATGAATATTAACTTTTACCAACAAAATGCATGGCATAAATATTACAGAAATATGTGCATTGCAGTAATGGTTTATGATTTCCATTCAGCTAAAGCTAATATTGAATATCCCAATATCAATAATAACAACAGCACTTTTTGAATTAGGAAGGGAAGAAGGAGAAAAAAGAACTTGAATCATAACAACAGTAATCAATTAGAATTGATTCTGCTTTGTCTCCTTCAGACCAGAATGCAAAGAGCCAGCAGGATAACATTCTTCCATTAGGCATGATGTTCACGTAAAACAGACCTACCGGGAAGAAAACTAGTCCCCATAACCTACTGGTTTCACTATACCCAAATAGAAACGCAGAAAGCACCAGATGAAACCGAAAATGAAAAGGACGCCCTTTTTTCGAGATTCGCCTCACTTTGTGCAAAAACGAGGGCAATTTAAAAGGCATCAGCAATAATAGCGACGCCGTTTGTCACGAAGCAATCCCCCCCAAACGAAGCAATTACATGCCGTGTTTGTACAGTACATCAGAACAGAATCATCAACACAGCATTCTGAAAGGCCCCGGTTCCAACGATCGTTCGGAATGTCTGAGGTGTCGGATAAAAAGGTTCCCGCTCCAAAAACATTATTATATACAAGGATGTGGCTGACTACTGTGGGGGGGGGGGGGTGGGGGTGGGGGGTGGGGGGGTTTATCTGTGTGCAAAATACGGGGCTTTCAAATGGGCTCCCTTGCCTGACTGCTGAAGCTACAGTAATTTGTTTCCTTAAATGTGATCTGCTAAATTCATGGGGGAGGCTGGGCGGATCAGGTGGGGTGGTGTGGATGAGGGTAGGTTTGGGCGGAGGGGGGTGGGGGGGGGCGGGGAGGGGGGGGAGTAACAGATTGAGATCACAAAAAAAGGTGTGGGAGTGGGGAGTTTAGGGGGTGGGTAAAGCTTCCCTTAATATCTGCCTATGCGCTTCACGTCTTGACAGAGCCACAAAGCAGAAATCACATGGGCTGCCATTGTATAACATTTCAACAGGCACATTGTCATACACTTTCTGTGTGCTACAGTGTATTGAAGAGGGTGAGGGGAGTAAATAATCAGTTTCCTGCTGGCTAGAAATGTTTTGAGTAGTAATGGTGGGAAAAACTCAAATGCACCCACATCAAATTTTTTATTTTTAATACACCTGCTTGAATTATTTGAATTTTATTTCCTTCCAGGATGGACACCATTTTGCTGTGGTTACATTATCGCACTACATTTCCCATGAGCCCCTGCTCTCTCTGATCCTCAGGTCCAGGCGATGCAGTGGCCAGGCGGGGTCCGGCAGGTGCCCGAATCCATCTGCAGCCAGCCGTGCAACCCGGGCGAGCGGATGAAGATCGTGAAGGGCACCCCCTGCTGCTGGCACTGCGAGCGCTGCGACGGGTACCAGTACCTGGACAACCCGTACACCTGCAAGATGTGCCGCTACGACCTGCGGCCCAACCTGGACCACACGGGCTGCCTGCCCGTGCCCATCGTCAAGCTGGAGTGGAGCTCGCCCTGGGCCGTCATCCCCGTCCTCATCGCCGTCCTGGGCATCCTGGCCACCTTCTTCGTGGTGGTGACCTTCGTGCGCTACAACGACACGCCCATCGTCAAGGCGACGGGCCGGGAGCTGAGCTACGTGCTGCTGACGGGCATCTTCCTGTGCTACGCCACCACCTTCCTGATGATCCTGACGCCGGACGTGGGCGTGTGCGCCCTGCGGCGCGTCTTCCTGGGCCTGGGCATGAGCATCAGCTACGCCGCCCTGCTCACCAAGACCAACCGCATCTACCGCATCTTCGAGCAGGGCAAGGTGTCCATCAGCGCGCCCCGCTTCATAAGCCCCGCCTCCCAGCTGGTCATCGCCTTCAGCCTGATCTCCGTGCAGCTGCTGGGCGTGTGCGTCTGGTTCCTGCTGGACCCGCCGCAGGCGCTGGTGGACTACGAGGACCAGCGCACCGCCAACCCCGAGCTGGCGCAGGGCGTGCTCAAGTGCGACATCTCGGACCTGTCGCTCATCAGCCTGCTGGGCTACAGCATGCTGCTGATGGTCACCTGCACCGTCTACGCCATCAAGACGCGCGGCGTGCCCGAGACCTTCAATGAGGCCAAGCCCATCGGCTTCACCATGTACACCACCTGCATCGTCTGGCTGGCCTTCATCCCCATCTTCTTCGGCACCTCGCAGTCCGCCGAGAAGGTAAGAGGCCGCCCCCGTCCCACGCACTGCACGCACCCGTCCCCCACACCACACGCACCCGTCCCCCACACCACACACGCCCGTCCCACACGCCGCACACGCCCGTCCCACACGCCACACACGCCCGTCCCACACGCCGCACGCGCCCGTCCCCCACGCCACACGCGCCCGTCCTCCACACGCTACACACGCCCGTCCCACACACCACACACGCCCATCCCACACACGCCACACACACACGTCCCACACACCACACACGCCCATCCCACACACGCCACACACACACGTCCCCCACACACCACACACGCCCGTCCCACACACACCGCACGTGCCCATCCCACACACCGCACGCGCCCACTGCAAAAAGAACCAAAAAAATAAGTCAGTCTTTACAAGTATCCTAATCTTGTATTTAGGCTTAATAAATATATATTTTTCTGTTACCTTCTTTTGCTAAGTAGGACAGTAGGATTGCCAATGAGGTGCGACAGTGACTCATTTCAGAATTTCCCAATGGAGTGATGAGGCAGTTTCGCCTGTCAAGTAAAACGCGTCTTAAAACAAGCTGAAATTTTCAACTTGGGAGAAAAATATGTGAGATTTTAAGTGTCATTATAAGGCTAAAACTCTTGACTTTTTTTTGCAGTGCAGTGTCAGTGAGGAGAGGGGATGCAGTCATTTCAAAATTCTCCACTCTCCACAGGCAACCAAAAATTTACATTCTCAGCTCATACTGTTTAACTGACTAACTCAGGTCAATTTTTTCAATATTATGTGGGTGCTGAACATTGGAGTGTCCAGATAAATTTTAGGGGGGGTGGGGGGGTGGGGGGGGGTGGTACAAGCTGGGCACAGAATTGCACTGAGGGGTGGGTGGGGGTGGGGGGGTGACACATCTATGAATAAATCAACAACAAAAACTGGCAGAACATTTAAGGGGTAAGAGGCATCTGTGAGAAAGCTGGGGCTTTATATCTTATATTATATTCTGTTTGCTTTTAAATGCGGGTACTCGCTAGCCGGAACTGTAGCCGTTCCGAGTTCTAATGTAGCTTAACTCTAACAGACATTTTAGCATTTACTGTAGACCGACAAATTTAGTATTTCTCCCTGGAACAAAAAAGATTTCCCTTTAACCTGGTACATTAGCAAAGGCCGGAAGCGGTTCGGTTTGGTCACATTCATTGCGATTCTTTACGGTGAAATCTGCTCACATTATAATGCCGTTTGAAAGTGTTGAAACGCACAATTCTACGTACCGTTTTGCAATCCCGTTGTTATAGCGACAACGGTTCTTTATTGTGTAACATGAGTGGGCCCAAAACAGGCTTGATCAAAATGACAACTTACCTTCTATGCTTTCTGGAAATCCACGGGCAACATGAATCATGGTGAATCGGTGTCCTTATCACGGTAAAAACTATGTTCAAACGTTTTTTTACTTTGTTTCAGGAACACTTAAAGTGATTCTGACTCTTGGGAAACAAACTCCCAAGTGTTACTTTTCAGAAGAGACCAGGATTATGCCTGTAGTTCAAAAACACGCTTCTAGAACACAAACCATGTCGGGCTTGTGCTCAAAAAAGCATATGTTTGAGTAGGGGTTAAGGGTAGTCTGACACATTACAAGTAAATCAGGATTAGAAGACAATCTACTTCAGCAAATTTTAAACGATCAAAGGAAATGTTTCATAATACACTTAGCCTTTATTTTTTAAGGGGAGTGCTTCAGGTTAATTGAAAATTAATGGTTAGTGGTCACAGCAGGTCTATTTGCTTTGAAATCAAAGCCGGGTCTCAGTTTGTATTTTGTGCAACATCTGTTTCTTTTGTTAATGGGAATATTTGATGTTGCAGAGGAAATGTTGCTTGTCGTTGCTATGCTTCACACAGCTTCACTGGATCCCTGAGTCGGGGTGTTAACTTTAAATGTTTAATGTATTACTTTATTAAACTACTTTTAGATGTACTTTTATTTAGTTCTATTATTTGCTTAGAGGATAATCGTGCATCAGTATAACCGAGGACAGGCTACTGTAATGCTCCCTGTGAATGTTGAAATGGGCAGACATTAACTTGCAAGCAACTACACAAAATGGTGCTGCTAAGACTTTTAACCACAGTAATAAAGAGAGACTTGTGACTCAGATCCTGGCCTTATTGTATCGACTGCCTGTTACTTTTACAATAGACCTTATTCATAATATTATTTTAAATAATTTATTTTATTGGATTTCTGCCAGAGGTTAAGTATTATAATAGCCTTTCCTGGAAGCCGAGCCTCTCCTGAGCACTTCCCCTCTAATTTGTTTCTGCACCTGTGGTGATGCTGGAGGGCTGGTTACACAGGACTCCCTGTGTCAGCCTTCAACACCATTTCACCGATGATGAAGACATGATGCTGAAATGTTTAAATCTTAATTTTTTGGCTTTGTCGTCATAACTAAATAGACTGAGTGTAAATATGCAAGACCGATATAGATATATGGTATAGTATATATCTATATCGTATATATAGTATAGATATAGTATAGTATAGATCAGATTTCGATAATCGATTTAAAAGCGTGAGTATGTCCCAGAACTGCTGAATCATCGTGCATCTAATCTGAATCTCCAGTCCTCGATTGAAAAGGTCTTTTTGTACCAACGAGCCATTTAAATCAGGGTTCATCAAAGCACGGTCCTTGAGGGCCAGAGGACTGCTGGTTTTCCACCCTCCCTTTACCTGGGAGTCAGGTGTGAAGACAGTCTGGCCAATCAGCAGCGCAAATTTTTCAGTTAATTAACTGGGAGGAAAGAAACCCAGGCCTGGATTTGGATTTGAGGGCCAGATTTGATGATAAGAGCCTTCTCCGGGAATAACCTCATCTGTAGCACTTGTTGCCAGATCTAAACAGCATAAAATGATCATATTTTAAGGCCCTTAAAAGCATTAAATTCTTCATCTTCTTAACTTCTCGTCATATCCTGTATTTGTTTTTGTCCTGTCTTTTAATCTCATAGTTAATCTCAAGTCCACTAATATTTTGGGTTTAATTGCACTGTTAAATTTCTATAACTACATTATTTATTCATTATTCACTTTCCCTTTTGTTTTACTGTTCTGTTATTTGGACATAATGCGTGGAAGGTGCTATATAGGTAACAGAAAAAAAATCATATCAGTAAATAATTAGAAACGTGCCGCCTGTGTGTGGTGTTAAAGCTGTCTTTGCTGACGTGTGGGGCTTTTTCTTTCCCTGCTGGCATGTGTTTGCATGCCTGTTCCTGACACCCTGTTACACCAATGTGCCAGTTCTGCTGTGACGAGCCCGAGATCCACAGCCTCCACCCTCCTCTGCCAGTGCGTAGTGAGAGATTGGATTGAACAGCGAACGTAACATGCGAACACACACACACACACACACACACACTCACACATAAACATATGCACACACACTCACACACACACACACACACATACACAAATGCACACACACACACTTGCTTTGCTGCCTTAGCACCTGGATGAATTGCCATTTTTGAAGGAACCATGAATTCTGCTCTATACCAGAAAATTCTAACAGACAATGCCTGGACATCTCTCCAGCAGATAAACGTAATTGGGTTATGCAGCAAGACAATGATCCCAAACACAATATATATATATATATATATATATATATATATATATATATATATATATATTTCAACTAGTGAACCTTCACTTGTGCCATTTTTAACAAGTCTGTTCCTTCCGTATAAACAGCTATGCTTTTCATTATACTGTTCTGCCATTTCTCGGTTAGCACAGGGAAATTATTCCAAAGTCTAGTGCCAGTAGAAAAGAAGGCATTCATGCAGGATTTCATTATTTGCTCTTCTTCAGTACTATTAGGTATTCTATGCATTGTAAATGACAGAACCCTCGCCCTCGCCCATGTTGTACTTGTTGTCCGTGGCACATACCGATCTGTGGTTTCATGTAATGTGGGGCACTACCCTGATGTTTAATATTGAGCTTCAGTTGATCTATGCACTGCACACAGTACTGCTGGGAGTGGACCTACTTGGAATTTCTCAACCATGATATGCGCCTGACCTGCATTCTATTCTGTTTGTTCTTATTTTTTGAAAATAAATAAATAAATAAGATGGTAAGATAAGAGCACGGTTTTTTTTTTTTTTTTTGTGCTGAAACAGAATAGTTTCTGCGAACGTGCATGGATGGGTGATGTAAGCAAATTCAGTCAATTAAAGGTATCCGCTATGAAAATTAATTACATGGCAAGGCCAAGTAAATCACAAGGAGAAAGTACATCAGCTTGTCAGTTGGGGTTCTGAATGAAGATATCACCATATTAATTAGTTCAGCACCTCTGCTATAGAGGAGCTAGTAATTCAATATTGATTTGAACTACTGTACCAAAGAGCTTGTACATAGATGCTTAGATAAATCAGCACATGGGTGAAAAGGAAGGTGAAATATGGACAAATGAATGAATGAATGAATGAATGAAATCTATATCTGTAGTCACCATATAGTGGGTTTTAAAGATCTGCATTTGAGGCAAGCAGTATTTTTGAAGGGACCGTTGCTATTCTTTGTTTGAATTGATTTTCCATTAAGAGGATCCATGCCAGAACTTGTGTTCTCGTGTCAAACAACCCTTGCCAACAGCAGTCTGATCTGCAATGCAGATCAGGGGAACACCTGTGGGGATTTAAATGAAACTGACTCTGTTTGAAATCTTTCATGTGTGTTTTTTAATGCTGCTGTGAATCAGATTTAGTGTGTATCCCACCTTAAAATATAAAATGGAAACAATGAACTTTTTCCCTGAAACCAGTCAAGACAGCACCATCCCCAGACACCTCCAGCTCTCCGTGCTTCAAAGAGGAAGTATAACATCACTGAAAATATTCATTAGAACTAACTTGTTGTCTCAGGAACTTTGCTGCTTATCATGTTGAATATGCAAATGTGTGAGGAGTGGGATTTTTCCTTGGGAATAACCTGCTCAGCAAAGAGATCTGTGAAATTTAAGGAGGAGTTAAGACAGAAATCCTAAGGGAGAGAGTTCTAACGGATGTATTGCTTTATCCATGTTTACACCACCTCCGGTTTTCTGTGTGATGACACGTCAGCATTTCCCTAAGCAAGCGCAGTATGCTGTGGTGTTTCCATATACTATATTGCATACATTAAACATGTATAAATATGTATATTAAACATTAAAAATGTGAAACTTTGCTCATTGCATATTAATATCCGTTCAGATTCTTTCTTAGCAGTAGATCCAATGTTTTACAATGATAAAAACGCACAATGCAAATGCTGACAAAATAATAAATTCTCCCTTTACAAAAATAACATTTTTATTCTATCACTAACCCACTATGTTAGGCATATCTGAGAAGCTTATGATAGAAGCAGGGCCTAGTTTATATCCTCTGTTCAGTATGAAAACCATAAATCAATACATAACCAGCAATTGATTTAGCAATGAAATCTTACTAGCTAGTTATGTTTTCCTTTTTCTAAGCTAGTTTCCAATGCTAAGACTTATTTTATAAAGCAGTACTGATGTTGCTGATCCTGTGGTGTGAACTGAACATGCAGTTGCTTTGTAAATTACATCACAGTTTTTGGCATTTAAGACTAAAAAATTGCCCACACATCCACGTCATCAATAACATGAATGGAGCCCACAGAGTTGAAAAAATCTTCAGTTCAAACTGTGACTAATTTGTGACTTTCAGGCTTCGAAGGCCAGATTCATCAAGTGTCCAGCAAAAAAACCAAAAAAAAAAAAAAACAACCGTAGCCTAACAGTTTTAACTCGGGCCGAATGCCAGGAATGAGCTTGTAAAATCATTTGAGAAGAGGCACTGTTAAACTGCACGCGGGGGCCACTGTTCCGAAAAACCCAATACATCTAAATAATGGAACGCTCAGTCAGGGACCCCACTGGGGTCCCGCTGCTTTTATTGATGGAATGTTTGGGCGACTGAGGAGTTTTCAAGTCGCAAAAATAATATTCCGTTTTATCACTTATAAAAACTGCACCTGAGGAAACGGGGAACGCAGGACCTCTGCTGTCGCCCCGGCATGGAATGTGGGTGGCAGAACCGTGATAAGTCACCTGTGTGTGTGCATTCTCTTCCCCGTGGGAAGTTAGAGGGGGACTGTCGGGATGGGGGGTGGGGTAATCTGGTCATGTGATGCCCATTTGATCCGCAGGTTTGAGTCGAAGTGGATACAGGGGGAGGGAAAGGGGGGTGGCGCTCTCCACTGATCCTCCGTTCCCCCCCCCCCCCCCCGACCGGGGAACCGCTCCAAGGTGACGGAGTCGGTGAAAACAGCGCTACGGCACGGGGCGGCTCTCCTTCTGCAGAGAGCACGCGGGGCGGGGGGAAAGAAAAAAGGAAAAAAAAATGTGAGAATCGATCTGTGTGTTCCCAAATCAGCTATTCTGTATATCATCCTGACAGGCCGATAGTAAACTAGCAGGAGCTTCTCCATCTGCTTTGAGCCCAGATATGTATGTGTGCACTTTTTGTTAAGTTTTTATTTTTATTTATTTTTTAATTTTTTTTGGGGGGGGGGGCAGGGTTGGCTTTACTGGATGTGAGTACCGCTCACTCATCATGACCCCCCCCCACTCAATTGTCAGTGAAAAAACACAGCCACTTTGAAGGCGGCAGAAACAATCACATAATGAATTACTGTCTCCCACCCTACTTAATTAGAAGCTGAACTGTAAAACACCGAAGCTCTAATACTGTATTTTTTTAAAACACAGATTAAGTAATCTACAGGCAGTCGCACAGCAACAAGAAGCTTAAGAATGCTTTGGCATACCTCAGTCTTTCATTGCTTTATTTCACGTCTGTAGGACGCTTTTGATGTGTGTGACTTCTCCCCTACGCTTCCATTAAAGCTGGTTAATTACTTTTTCATCTCCTAGAGAAGAATTGACATGGGGGGGGGGGGGGGTGGAAAAAAATGAAAAAAGAACTATTATTATAAAGGAGCACGACGAAGACAGCTGCCAATGCTGGAAGACACCTGAATGTGATTAAAAGCTGTGCTGTATAAGGGGATGAGTTGCAGGCTGGGGCACTCTCTGTGTAGGCGGGGAGCACTTCTTCAAATTCGGTTCGGTTTCAACCTTTACTTTTGAGACCTAGTTTAATTCATATCTGTATTTATATTTCTGGGTAAAATGCAATGCTAGTTTATGAATGTGTTTGTTTTTTTTTGTTTTGTTTTTTAAAAGCTGTGATGTAAAACATAAAGACCCCATTTACTGACCTCATTTATGACAGATACAAAATTCAAAATAACTGCTAAAAAAAAAAAGTCATTAAATGGTAATTAAGAGACTAAGGTCAAAACAACAAAACAACAACAGTGCTTTCAGGTACTAACCACAAATGTGTGTACATGCTGTTGCAGTTAAGCTTGAATTTCTTTTCCACAAAATGAGATGTCTACGTTCTGAGTGGAGCGGGTGGATCTGTGGTGTAGGAACATCCCCTGCTGTGCGCATTGATTAGCCGTCTTACAGCGGCGAAGCCAGTGCTGTCGGCTCTTTCTCAGGCGAAGTGGCTGCCGAGCTTCATTTTGCCGTGATGACGTCATTCGTTAATTTGCATATTTGAGCAGAAACGTCGATTTGCAAACGCGAGTCCGTTCCTCATTACGCTCGCATCGCTCGTGAGACGGAGCCCGATTCAGACTCAAACGGTTTTCAGACGGACGCCAAGAGCGTTGAAGGCTCGCGATGAACGAGGAGAGGAGAAGGGGAAGCGCTATCGGCGGAAACTCCGCGGCGGGAAGGGCGGCTTCGGCGAGTCCGCACACGCCGGGGGCCAGCTTTAGGCACATGCCCCTCTATGCCAGGGGCCAGCTTTAGGCACATGCCCCTCTATGCCAGGGGCCAGCTTTAGGCACATGCCCCTCTATGCCAGGGGCCAGCTTTAGGCACATGCCCCTCTATGCCAGGGGCCAGATTTAGGCACATGCCCCTCTATGCCAGGGGCCAGCTTTAGGCACATGCCCCTCTATGCCAGGGGCCAGCTTTAGGCACATGCCCCTCTATGCCAGGGGCCAGATTTAGGCACATGCCCCTCTATGCCAGGGGCCAGCTTTAGGCACATGCCCCTCTATGCCAGGGGCCAGCTTTAGGCACATGCCCCTCTATGCCAGGGGGCAGCTTTAGCACGTACCGCTCTATGCCAGGGGCCAGCTTTAGCACGTGCCGCTCTATGCCAGGGGCCAGCTTTAGGCACATGCCCCTCTATGCCAGGGGCCAGCTTTAGGCACATGCCCCTCTATGCCAGGGGCCAGCTTTAGCACGTGCCGCTCTATGCCAGGAGCCAGCTTTAGCACGTGCCGCTCTATGCCAGGGGCCAGCTTTAGCACGTGCCGCTCTATGCCAGGGGCCAGCTTTAGCACGTGCCGCTCTATGCCAGGGGCCAGCTTTAGCACGTGCCGCTCTATGCCAGGGGCCAGCTTTAGCACGTGCCCCTCTATGCCAGGGGCCAGCTTTAGGCACGTGCCCCTCTATGCCGGGGGCCAGCTTTAACACGTGCCGCTCTATGCCAGGGGCCAGCTTTAGCATGTGCCCCTCTATGCCAGGGGCCAGCTTTAGCACGTGCCCCTCTATGCCAGGGGCCAGCTTTAGCACGTGCCGCTCTATGCCAGGGGCCAGCTTTAGCACGTGCCGCTCTATGCCGGGGGCCAGCTTTAGCACGTGCCCCTCTATGCCAGGGGCCAGCTTTAGCACGTGCCCCTCTATGCCAGGGGGCAGCTTTAGCACGTACCGCTCTATGCCAGGGGCCAGCTTTAGCACGTGCCGCTCTATGCCAGGAGCCAGCTTTAGCACGTGCCGCTCTATGCCAGGGGCCAGCTTTAGCACGTGCCGCTCTATGCCAGGGGCCAGCTTTAGCACGTGCCGCTCTATGCCAGGGGCCAGCTTTAGCACGTGCCCCTCTATGCCAGGGGCCAGCTTTAGCACGTGCCGCTCTATGCCAGGGGCCAGCTTTAGCACGTGCCGCTCTATGCCAGGGGCCAGCTTTAGCACGTGCCGCTCTATGCCAGGGGCCAGCTTTAGCACGTGCCGCTCTATGCCAGGGTGTTCACCACTGCAGACAATCGCCAAATGCATCAGCCCTTTCAGACGTGAGATCACAAATACTACGCGATTAGAATGTTCTTAACCGAACATTCTAGTGCTGATGTCACAATCACTGCTGGTAACTGAAAGCAGTGGAGTTCTAGAACACTTAGACTTAGAATTTTGAAGAAGAACAATACAATCCAGACAACCCTGCTCTTGAAAAGGTTAAATTTCAATGGTCGCATTGACTAGCAGCGCCCAGAAAAGTTGGAAAGATCTGTCGCCAATATCCTTTATGAGATGAAGTTGGTTCCGAAATCTAGTGGCCAAGTCACCGAGTCTGAAACGCTGAACGATGCAACTTTGTCCATGTTCAGTAGCGTACCTTAGCAGGCAATTTGGTTGTGATTGGACCCATTTGTAGCACAGTTATTCCATTGCATTCTCACAGGCTCCTGGAAATAATGTCAGCTTGCACTCAACATTTTACTGGAAAACTATTTGAAGCAATGGCATATGTTACCATGGTAACTCCTCACTGTTTGTTTTCGTTCCGTCAATGGGATTATATAGTGGTTTACAGGGTTTAATAGCCAAGCCAAACACAGCTAGTTATTTTGGCTATAGCAATGCACAACTAGCAGCTCCATCAAATTGTATGCACAGTAGAGAGTGCTATGCTAGGACCTTTCCATTCGCATGCAGAGTCCCTCAATTTTCTTCAGTTTGCTCATTTGTGTGTGTATGTACAAGGAAACAAGGCCGTCTGTGGTCATGCTAAACTAATGAGCTAAACAAATGTATATACATAAAAGTAGTAGTATGTTCTGATGGTGAACTGGACTGTGTGTGTAAACTGTGCCTTGGAGATTTGGTGTTTGGTCATGACTCACTGTCATTAAAGACCCCGTGACTCTCGTCGTAAAGAGTAGGGGGTTCCCCGTTGTCCTGGCTAAATTCCCAACCTGGCTGTCCCAAATTTGCCACTTAATCATCCTCTGATTTCATTAGCTAAAAAAATGTTCTCTCCCTCTCCACCTAAGCTAATGTGTGGTGAGCGTTCTGGTGCAAAATGGCTGCCGTGCATCACCCAGGTGGGTGCTACACATTGGTGGTGGGTGAGGTGAGTTCCCACTCATCACTGTAAATAGCACTTTGAGCATCGGAAAAGTGCTATATAAATGCAACGATTCATTCATTCATTCATTCATTCAAAAGGAGATGATGAGGTATTAAGGAAGATGGAACGAGAATGAGAGCTGCGTTATGTCCATAGCTTTCAGTGTTGTGCCTCATCTGTGGATCAAATCAGTGGATCAAATCAGTACTTTTCTTATACTGTATTCTCATGTGGCTTTTCTAGGACCACCCACCTCCACATAAAGGAATAAATAACTATTAAAAAAAAAAATCTGCGGTACAGGATGTTCAGACCTCAATGCGAGACCGTGGGCCCCTGATTTGAGGTTTCAGTTACGTCCTTAGTTTTTATTTCAGTTAAGTGGGTGTTCTGATTTGTTTAGTGGGGGAAAAAAGAAGCTTTATTTGAATGACTGCACTGCTCTGCTCAGCTCGGCTGACCTTTTGTTAGCTTCTGCTACGGTGGAAATTAAAGAACTGCTTTTACCTTCATGCACATCAGGTAACAGTAAAATCTGATGGTAATTAACAACAAAAAAAAAAAAATCACGAAGCAGGCGTACAACCTGTAATCAGAGCTGTAGAGGTCATATGCTTTACCTGCCTACAGTCGCAAATAAGATTATCAGGCAGTAGATATAATGTTTATGTAAGTCGTTTTTTTTCCAGCAAAGTATGGATTTTTTTTTTGTATTGAATCATTGTGCCTTCCCAGGAGCTGTCTCTTCCGAATTGCAGAAGCACTGTCTGTTTTGAAGATAGCGCTAAGCCAAAAGCACATAAATCCTAATTAAATGGTACACAGTGAAATTGATGTGTTTTCTTAAATGGGCCCGCTAGTTTCACATTGATTCGGTTGTTTTAATCCCCATAATTGTCTGATCGTGCGGCAGAACAGATGAGTGTGTGAAGCCTAAGCAGTGTGAGAAATGTGATGTAATGAGGACAGATATGCTCAGTCCACAACCATGCTGCCAGGGAGAACGTTTTTCATCACCTGTACTTAAGAGTACAGTCTGCTCACAGCCCATGAACAAAAACAAAACCAAAACCAACAAAAAAAAAAAAAAAAAATGGTGAAATACAGAAGATATTACAGACCACAGCTCCCTCGTAGACATCCGTCCGAGAGACGGGTCCGATTCCGTCGATGTCCTCAAGTTTACTCCAAGAAAACTACGTTCTTGCTTTCTTTCTTCTGACATACGCTGTGGGTGAATTCATTTGATTTGATCTAAACTGGATGACATTGGAACTGTTTTTGGAAAAAGAAAAAAAACCACCTGCTTATATTTGTCAGAAAAAAGCTGAGCATAAATGTTGGTGTAATTCAACCCACTGTTTCATTAACTAATGCAGTTATGTTTTTTATTTTTTATTTGCTTTTACTAGAAATAGATAAATAAAAGGTGACAGGAGTGGAAGCGAGGTGTGTTGTGTTTCCTCCCCTCCACCCACCCCCCCTCCCCTCCCACCTCGTGTGACTCATCAGCTCTGCGTACTGCGCCGGTCGGCACGGCGACATGCATGTAATTAGGGTGTCTGGGATCAAGGGGAGGCGGGTTCGGGTGGGTGATGAGATGGGGGGGGTCACAGGAAGCCCTCATTTAGGGCAGCCCCCGCGTCTGACACGCTACCATTACGCCCCTTTTTTGAGAGGAGTGCGGGGGGGGGGGGTGTTGTGGGTGAAAGGAGAGTGCTCGTCTCCAGGAGGAAGCAGATGCTAAAAGCCTGACACCCCGGCCCATGTAGCGATGTGTAATCCTCTTCACACACAAAATAATAAAACCACCACGTTCATACTTTGTTTGCCCCTCCAGACCTCTGGGCCTGTGGTAGATGGCGGGGGCGGGCGGGCGGGGGGGGGGGTAATAGTGGCTTCACTGTATTCGCTCTCTTCGCTGCTGCCAAAAAGTTGAACCGAGCCTGCCGAGGTGTCAGCCAAGGTGTGCCACGGACCTCCAGGTTCACCTGTAGGTACTGTACACCTGTACGAGCTCTCGCGTTCGGCTGCTGTACAAAGCCAGTGAGCTCCCCTCCATAGCTGGGTTTTAGGGTTTATTTTGTGTGCAGTAGGTCTGTGAAGCTTCGACTTGTATGACCAGACACAGCGAAAACGTACGTCCGTTAGTCTGTATGACCACGCTGTTCATTACTGTAATCCTGCTTCTCTAGGCCTTAACTAGGCCTTAAGGGGAGGTCTGGCACACACGCAGAAATAAATTCATAAATAATTACATTTTAGAATAGGGCTTGATCTGAGCTTTAAACAGGTTACCGATATCAACACAGGGAGGTGTTTCAGCTCGGCCTTGGCTGCAGTTGCTGGTAGCAACTCAGTAAATGAAACGGTGTGGCTGGTCTCAATAAAATATAAATATGGAGGCGTCTGTGTGTGTGTGCGCGTGTGCGTGCTTATGTGTGTGTGTTTGTGTGTGCATGCATGTATGCATGTGTGTTTTTTGGCTAAGCATGCACCAAATATAATTTAGATTTCTTTTTGACTTGGTGCAGGGACCAATGTTTTTGTGATTCACTACTTCTGGAATGTGCTCATGCAGTTGTCAGTTTTTGCAGCATTGAATGTCAACTTTAGTAGGATTTAAAAAAAAAAAAAAAAACTGTCATAATGTTCTCCCCTGATAAATAATTGTTGCATTAAATTAGGTTTTCATTTTTAACCAACCGGTCCAAGTTAAAATAAGCTGTAGATCAAATCTCATTTGCTGTGATAAAATTAATCACAACACATCAAGGGGTCTGTTATGAATCTTCACAGAACTTTATCATTTTGAACAAAGCTGTTCCTTTTGATTGTCAAAGCCCATCGACCGCGAAGCCCAGCAGTGCGGCTGTCTGCCAGTGGCCGTCGTTCAGATTTGTCGACACGATCGGGGGCTTGTCTCAGAGCGGGTCTGTAGCCGCTTCAGAGCCTGAAGCCGCGAGATTCCGCCGGCCAGACTCTGGAGGAGGGGGACGGGTGCCGGCTCGCAGCCGAATCGCGTTGGGATGGACTCTGCTCGGCTCAATAACCCCAGCCGATCCCGACGCCACCCTACCGCTGCCCCTTCCCCGAGGCATGCTGTGTTTCTGCGCTGATGAAGGGACATTTCTGGGCAGATTGTGTTCGTGTCTGTGTTTCATAGTGAATTTGTTCAGCGGCAGGGCTCAGCGGTAGAGGTGAGGGAGGCCGAGACGCGACCCCTGACCCCTGACCCCTGACCCCTTCGACCTCACGCTCCACTGGAGATGGGAATATGGCTCAGCACACACCTGGATTTACCCATGATCCTCTTCATGCACCGCACTCTCTTATTTTCCCTCACTTTGCCCACACTTTTTTTATGAACAGTGTAATAATAATAAACAACCAGGACCCTATAATTGGTGACGAAGCATGCACAAACACACCTGGGCACAAGTAGAATTTCTACTTTTGTTTTGCACAAGTGTAATATTTTCTCACCTGTGGCAAGGTCTGCAGTAAATGCAATTTCATCAGCATAGGGATGTGTCAATAGAAATGTTCAGTGCTGTGCAAGCTTGGTGTTGAATACAGTGTTTGGTGTTTAAATGGTATGTTGCAAGTATTAAAATTAACTCTCAAAAGAAACCTGTTATCTTAGCATTGCAATCACATGATTTATGTGCATCTTAGAAGAGCTGCATATGTCTGTGTGTATGTCTGTGCAGTTACAAAAAGATTTCCCAAGTCAATGCCTTTTTCCCTGGATAACTGGATTTAATAATTCTCACACATTGTGCTACAGTGTGTCTTCACTTTTGTTTTGCAGCTGTTTTGTTTGTTTTTTTTCAGTTTATTATTATGGGGAATTTTCAGCATTCTTATGTTGCAAATGTTTAATTGTGTGACAAGTTGTGATGCCGTGTGTGTTGATGCAATTTTAGTGTCTTCAGTGTCAGCAATGTCAGCAGTAATCAGGGTAGCGATGTCACTGCGGTTCACATTGTCTCAACCCTGCCTTAACACTGCCTCTACACTGCCTTAAGCTGCATAGCTGCATGCTATCTTTGCTTTGGAAGTGCAGGCGTTTAGGGAAAGGGGTACTTACAGACTAACTCTGTCTTCATTAATGGGCTCCAAATGTTACCTTCCACTCACCATTTTTCCCACAGATTACGAGTGGCTTTTCATTGCAGTGGGGTGGGGGGCAGGGGCGGGCGGAAGGTACTGAAACAGGGGGACGCAGAACACAAATCCACTGCGAGGAGAGTGTGCTGAGCTGACGCAGGTTAAACCTGTTTTAAGGTTGATGAAGCAGCGACATTAAGCTCAGCTCTGCAGAAAATGAACAGCAAAGGAGAGGAGGAGGCCACAGTGGCTGGCTCCCAGCTCGGGCGGAGGATGGAGAGCAGGAAACCGGAGGGAAAAGGGGAAAGATGAGGTTAATTGATTGCGGCGTGTTACGAGGCACGCTCTGTTGCCCTTAAAAAGAAACGAGGAGGAGGCACCGTACCTCCCTGTTCTCACGGCCTCCGGGGGTGCGGACCTGTGCTCCTGTGAGCACGTTAAGGCATCAGCTCCTTCTAAAGATAACTCTCCAAAACAGAGAAATGCCATTTTAGCTTTGCCGCGTGGTCGTTCTATAGCAGGGGTGTCCGATCTTATCCGAAAAGGGCCAGTGCGGGTGCAGGTTTTTCTTTTAACCCAGCACTAAGACACTTGATTCTACTCACCATTGTCTTGATTGAAGACCATCATCAGCTAATTAGTTGATCAGGTGTCTTGGTCCTGGGCTGAAACAAAACCCTGAACCCACACCGGCCCTTTTCGGATAAGATTGGACACCCCTGTTCTATAGGACAACAAACACAATACCGGATAACTATAACAGGTGTTGGCAATGACAAGTCAACATGCGCATTTCACAGTGTTGCCAGGTTTACTGTAGTTGCAGATGGCTTTTCGTGCATGATGTTTCTCTTCGGTATGGCTATCCAGCTGTGTGAATGGATTGTATGAAAAATGTAAACTGTGCCTGTGACTCTGAATAAGAGTGTTTGCTACATGCAATATAAGGTACCGTTGTAATTGTGCACACACAGAACACATAAGGCATAATCTCCATGAAAACAGCATCATGCAGACCCATGGTATTATTGGCAATGGGTAGGCTCACAGTTTTTCTCCTTTGCCTGTCTGGTGTGGGGCCAGTTCAGTAAGTTTGAAATTGATTCCAAATTCAGGAATTGGAAGTAGAATTTGGAATTTTTTTTGAACCTCCAGGATGGAGAATTTGAATTTCAATGGGAATTCTGTGAAGTAGAATTTTTTTTTTTATAACATGAAAAAAAAATGCTGCCCATTATGAGCTGGTTTTCTTATGTAATACATTCTGAGGAATGTATTTTTCTTACATGTAAAAAATAGAAATTATTTATAATCGGCTAGATACAAATCTGTACTTAAGTATTAACAAAAACCACAGTATCTTCTTTGAAACAATATGCCACTGTCATCAGAGCAAACATTGTTTCTGGTGAAACTTAAATAAATCAGACATTGGAATTTTTCTGAATTAAATTCCCTCACCGTTTCCTTTCGTCTGCTCGTAAGATGCGATCTGCAGAGTGGGTGTAACCCCGGCGACGCTGTGTGTCTCTCCGCAGATGTACATCCAGACGGCCACGCTGACCATCTCGGTGAGCCTGAGCGCCTCGGTGTCGCTGGGCATGCTCTACATGCCCAAGGTGTACGTGATCCTGTTCCGCCCGGAGCAGAACGTGGCCAAGCGCGCCCGCAGCCTGAAGGCCGTGGTCACCGCCGCCACCATGTCCAACAAGCTCAACCCCAAGAGCGGCATGCGCCCCAACGGCGAGGCCCAGACCGAGCTGTGCGACAGCCTGGAGACGCACGGTGAGTCCGCCCTGCGGCGCGGGGGTCAGGAGGTCAGGAGGTCAGGGGGTCAGGGGGTCGGGGGTCATGGGGGTCAGGGGGTCAGGGGTCACGGGGTATGGGAGGCCCCGTGCTCCAAAAGCGCACTTCCACAGAAATGTCTCGTGCGTTCCGTCGCCACTAGAAAGCAAACATCAAGCTCACCCGCAGTGCAAAAACTGCAAACACGGGTTGTGGTTCATGAAAGAAAGTCAGGATATATGTCTAAGATGTCTGGCCTGAAATCAGGTGTTAAGTGGCTCTGCCTGCATAATATCATTTACAAGGCCAATCTGACATTTTGACTGGCTGCCAAGCACTGTGTCAGCTGTTATTGAGAATGAACAGAGAATGCTTAGATCATGTATTTTATAACATGCTGCCTAAGGTTACCTACGCAGAGTTCTCAACAGTATGGGAAACTCATGACTGGAGACCAGTGAAGAAATAACCACAGAATTATCACGAATGAGCACACATGGCAATCAACCATCCTGTGCCACTCATGCATATGTAAATGTGGTAACGTCAGGGTCAACTCAGTTAATGAACATTTCCTGCCAATGTTGTCCTTGGTTAGACATACTGTGTCGTTTCTCACGTATTCTCACGCATTGCAGTTGCTGTAATACTGGACTCTCTTGTGTGAGCTCTCTTTAGCACGTAGAGGCATCACTCCACAGGAGAGGGCCATTCAGAAGTTCTCATCACATCAGGGTCAGAATACTGAGGTCAAAGGTCGCCCCTCCCTTGCGTAGCTGATGCACAGTGCGGTGACTTTCAGAGAGAAGTGTAGTTTTAACTTTACCCCGTGATGAGATGCCACGGACACCGCTAGGGCAGAGTCCTCCCGCATCCCAGAATGCACTCTGCGTGACTTTGTGGATCGCCTCTGGCTGGATTGCCTCTGGCTAATGATCACCTCCTGCGCTCGATGGTAACATTGTTTTGTGGGAGACCGTAGCGGCGCATCCATGTCTTCTCCAAAGGACTTACCTTGATGAATTCACTGATAGGTCACCTGTGCCTGTGGTGGAATTACCTGTCCTGCCCTTCTCGTCCAATAGAAGCACAGAACTGTCACTGATTACCCAGACCCCCCCCTCCTCCAGCTGCATTTTTACCTCAGATGGCTCTAAGACACCAGCAGGGACCATGCAGCTAATAGAGAACCCAAGCTTATGCACGGCTTATAAATCATGTCCCTGCTAGCGCTGGGTCTCCTTCCTGTGTCCTGTTGGAGGGTTGTGCTCTAATGATTTGTATGACAACAGGAAATGGGAGAAAGAAAGAAAGAAAGAAAGAAAGAAAGAAAGAAAGAAATACCGTTACAGTGTATACAGTCTAGTCCATCTGCTCACAGCCTATGGCATGTAAAAATGTAAATTGGACTCATGCTGTGAGGTATGTGTATAATTCATGTTCTTCATACGCCCTGTTGTATGAGTGACTGTTGTGACCTTAAGATTTGTGCAGCAACACAGTCAAGGCTACAAAAGCAATAAGACCTAGAAAATAAGCGTGTGGCCAATTTGGACGAAAATACAGCAAAATCCAGGGCAAGGCAGGGAACAAAATGGACTCGGGAAGTTTTCTTTCACCAAAGCCAAGTTTTAGGCTGCTGAGTGTCTCCTCCATTATTGGAATAGGAAGAGTTCGTTTATTGATGGACCGAAAACAGAAAATCCGAGTCCTTTGGCACTTGGGGGGTTTAAAACCCAACAGAAAGAGGAGAAAAAAGGCAAAAACTTGTGAAAGGGCCACAAGACCTCATTTCTCTGACTGTGCAACCCAGGTCACAGATAACCGAGAGCGGTTTGTAAACAGAAGCCGCTGTCCATAAAAAGGGATTTATTAAAACAGTGCAGCACGCACGTTGAGCAGGTAATGAATCTCCCTCTGTTGCTGTAAACCACCTCTGAGCTGAACTTGTGTAAAAATATCAATCCCACATAAATTTTAAAAAGGAAAACAACTGCTGCCATGGCAGCAGGCTCTATCTTCTGCAAGCTCCTGTCTCCTGCAGAACGTATACACATCCTCTTCCTGGTGGGGGAGTTCACACCTTTATCCTTTTGCTAGGAATGTGCTTTTGTATCGCCTCACCACATTGCTACATGAGCTCCACTGCTACATGATGTCCTTTGCTACACGAGCTACATTTCTGCATGAGCGCCATTGCTACACGAGCTCCTTTGCTGCACAAGCTTTATTGCTACATGAGCTTTATTGCTACTTGAGCTTCATTGCTACATGATCTCCATTGCTACATGAGCTCTGTTGCTACATGCGCTTCACTGCTACATAATCTCCATTGCTACATGAGCTCCATTCCTACACGAGCGCCATTGCTACACAAGCTACTTTGCTACATGAGCTGCATTGCTACACGAGCTACTTTGCTACACAAGCTACATAGCTACATGAGCTCCATTCCTACACGAGCGCCATTGCTACACAAGCTACTTTGCTACACAAGCTGCATTGCTACACGAGCTACTTTGCTACACAAGCTACATTGCTACATGAGCTCCATTGCTGCATGAGCTCTATTGCTACATGCGCTTCACTGCTACATAATCTCCATTGCTACATGAGCTCCACTGCTACATGATCTCCATTGATACATGAGCAACATTGCTACATGAGCTCTATTGCTACATGTGCTTCACTGCTACATAATCTCCATTGCTACATGAGCTCCTCTGCTACATGATCTCCATTGATGCATGAGCAACATTGCTATATGAGCTACATGAGCTCCTTTGCTACATGTGCTCCTTTGCCACATTAGCGCCATTGCTAAAATGTGTGCAAAATATGTTAGACCCCCTAATGCATCATGGAACCATATTATCACTGCCAAAGCTGTACCTTAACTTCACAAAGATGTTTAAAAATCAGTGCGTACGTGTGATGAATGACTCTTTTTTTTATTCAAGACTCTTTTCATCTGAGTAGACCAGAACTCCTTCTTTATCGCCCTTTCTCTTTCTCTCTTTCTCTTTCACCCTCCGTCTCTTTTCCAAAGGTATGCCAGCCAAGCAAACGTACATCAGCTACAGCAACCATGCCATTTAGAGGAGGTGAGCCGCGTCCAAACGTGCATGTTAAACCAGGTGTTAGGACAGTGTTTCTGCTGAAGAGCCCGGAGATGTGGAAAGCACTAGGAATGGGGTGAAGGGAAGAAATACACTTGAGAGAGATAGAGAGAGAAGAAGAGAGAGAGAGGAAAAAACTAAACTGAAATAAATTTTAAAAACTGTGAGGGGACTCCGTGTGGCCACGGTGTGCCTCGCAGTGCGGCAGGGAAGGGCCCTTTTTTGTGCAGTGGCGGGAAAACGTCGACCTCGCCTCGGCGGCAGTTGGACTGGCGGCCTTGTTTCCATGGCAACCGGCAGCACCGGGCGATCTCTTGGGGCCGGGGAGGAGGACTTGATCTCTCTCTCTGGGGTTTTGCGTCACTGCGTGTTTTCCTGTCCGACACGTCCTTCGCTGGAGTCCGCGGGAACTTCTGCTCTCTCTGAGGGCAACGCGCGGAAACGGAAGTTTAAAAAAAAAAAAAAAAACACACTAAAAAAAAACGAAGAAATAAAAAAAGAGGCAGTTTTATTGTACGCAGTGTTGTGTTTTTTTCCGAATGGTGTGAACCATTAATAGAGCTGCTTTATATTCTTTGCAACGGTACAGAAGGGCTGAAGAAGAGAAGAGATCCACCCTGTTCTTCTTTTCGGTTGTTTTGGCATTCGGGTCTATAGTTATTAAATTGTGGCCAGGCTGGACGTACTTGACGTCAAAGTCAGAGTTGATACGATCTCATACATAAATATGCAGCAACCATTCAGGTTAGTTTCACTGTAGTTTTTACCTTTTGTATTGAAATAAAGGTGGGGCTATTAATTACTCAGACAAAATACATAACGGTTTTGTTCCTACAGTAATGCCGATGTCAATTTCAGCAAGCTTCTACCACACACTTAAGATAACAATAAAAGGGATTATTTATGTTTTTGCTTCCTTGTTTAGTGGAAAAATATATATATAACAATGGGGATGATGCAATGTGACTGTCTCTATGGTCATTGTTTACTGACGTTAGCATGCCTGTCTAAAAAAAATACATGTCTGTACTGTGTGGTCTAAGTCTACGGAATGAAGACTATGGTAGAGGCTTTACAAGTGTTGTTGCTACTAGGGTCCAAGCCAATCCCAGACTGGTCAGGGTCAGTTTGAACTCATTTTTTTTTTTTTTTTTTTGTTTTGTTTTTTTAAATAGAGATGACTGCCACCCTGCGCTATGAGCTAACACTGCCCCCCTGACACAACGATCTCAGAACAGGTCAGGGCTTTAGAAACCACTCCCCTATGCTGTCACAATATTCATCTGTAAGGATGTCAGACATGGAATAATAATAATAATAGTAATAATAATAATAATAATAATAATAATAATAATAATTTTGCATAGTATTACATAAATGCATTATATATTATATATAATTCTTTTTATTTTATTTATTAAATTCACACAGGAAGTTAATGAGAGGTGCAGATATATAACAGGGCAGTTAATCTCAAAGCAATTAAGTCAATAAGAAAAGGGAAATGCCGGAGCTGGAGGGGTAAAACCTGCACTCATAAAATAATTGTCCCTGCCAATAATAATAATAATAGTTTTAAAAAACGGCAGGATGAACGCATCTCTGGCTCTATTGGTGTCACAGTCGCGCATAAGAAACGCCTCCAACGCGAGACTAACGCGGAAGTGTTCTGCAGCACTGCACGAGCGCTGTACCGCTCGTATCATTCATACCACGTCTCCTCCGTTTCCTCCCGTCAATCGGCTTCTCGCGCAAAAGTCGCAATGCTCTGTCCGAGCGATCGCCTTCGCAAAATTCCACGCTCTGAGACAAAAAAAAAAAACGGGAGAACGTCAGGGAGTATTAGGACCAATGGTTTCATATCGTACTCAAGGAAGTGCGGCTGGAGAGGAGTTTTAACATGTAAACGTGACGAACAAACTGCTTTGATTTTAATGTTTAGAACTGTCCGCTCTTTGCTTTGACTAAACTGCAAGCAGGGAAATCCAGTGTTGTTTATTTATTTTTTTTTATTTTTAATTTCTCCATCGCTTAAGAAATATTGTGAGATTGCTTGTGATTGTGTGTACAATAATTTACTGCTTTTAATTTCCCCTATGTTTTATCACTCCCAATGTGGTCAGTGTTGCACACTAGCATATGTGAGTGCACACCAAATTCAATGGCAAGTTCATGTACTTTATTAAAATGGATTGATGTCTGCTTTATGTACTGAAACATTAAAAAAGGAAAAGAAAAATGGAAAAAATACAGTGCCTGGATAATTATGACCTATAAATCTATAAATCATGGAATAGAGTGTGAAGCATGTTCATTTTTATACAAGATATTTCTAATAAAAAATGTTTTGCAATACCCACCTGCGTCAATTGTTCATAAACCGGGTCCTCAGTAGGCAAGCATTGGATTGTTTCCCAGTACATTATATGGTCTGTTGGTATTATATGATGAGATTTACCTAAAAGAACTGCGCAACATGTTAGTCACAATTAGCCTAGTGTAACGCACACGCACACACACACAGGCACACACAGGCACACACAGGCACACACAGGCACGCACGCACAGCATGCGCACACACACACGTACGCATACACAGGCTCACACAGACATGCACACACGCACACACACAGCACATGCACACACACACACACACACACATACACACACGCATACACAGGCACACACAGACACACACATACACACACACACACACACACACACACACAGTATGCACACACACGCACACACACAGACACACACGCACACACACAGCACACAGTCCTACTACAATGTGAAGGTGTGTCATTTGCCAGCTCAATATGAAATCATATGTGGGACCTTTATCAAATTCAAGTGGCTTCTGATATCTTACTATGGTATGATGTGATCTTTCAGTTATTAGACATTGGCCTGAATTCAGTGCACGTTTTCCTTTATTTGCCATTAAATTCAGAACAAGGGCACCTGGATTATATTACTTGGGGAAAATGAGAATAGCCAGCATAAGAATATCCTTTAGTCAGCATTATCGGACAGCAACACTGTGCTCATGGGAAAGTTATACTCCTGTATGCGGAGGTTCTCCGCATATTTTTTAAAGAAAAATTATATAAGTGAAGCAAGTAATTATAAAAAATGAAGGAGAGAAGTCACTTTATGGGTCTTTAAAATAAAATTTCAGTTTAGTGTGTGGTTTCATTTGGCCCCGACAAAATTTATTTTTGTATTTTTGTTATATTTCTGATGACCTGTCAGTTTTGCAGTGGCAGGTATAGGGGTGTTTGGGAGGCTGTGGTCTAAGGCAATAAAATACACAGACAACACCAAAGCAGCTTGTACTGCGATGTTGTGTTTCAGGAGGCTGTACATATTAATATATTGATATTGTAGTGTTTATTCACAATTATAACCATAAATATCAGTTTTTATATGGTGTCGGCACTTCTTTCCTTGAACGCAGCAATCTTAGGTTGCTTGCACCATAGGGAATCGTTATAACTGAAAGTAAAAATATTTATACATTTTTGAAGAATTATCTGGTAACGTACATATAGTACATACACACAGCCCCTGGAGGCCTGACTCCAGTGTACAAGCCGGTGAAGGCACTCACGTGAATCCATATTCCAAAATGACTGATCCACTACCCCTTCCACCAGACCTGGGTCAAATACGTACTTGTTTTGGATTCAAATACTTTTTTCTACGCTTTACTGATCTTGTCTGGCGTATTAGGGACCAATGAAATACTCTCAAAAAGTGTAAACCCCGGCCTTCTGTTCATATCGGCAAGCTCAATTATACCAGGCAAGATCAACAGAGCAATAGACACGTATATGAATCTAAAACAAATACGTATTTGACCCCGGTCTGCCTTCCCACCCATCCAGGGAAAGGGCTCGGAGAACCAGGGATAAAAATTCCAAACGACGTGCGGATGTGCTTGTGTTACTGTGTGCTACTGCTAGTACAAAATATCAACCTCCTGACAGCAGTGTTTGTGTGAACAAGGGGTTCTTTGCATGCTCGAAGCGGAGTGCTTAATGTATTTACATAATCCCCATTGTGCTCATGCCTTCATAGTTGTGTAACCGTTATGATGACTATTGATCTGAAATGCACTTTCAGATGTGTGTTGTGTGCAAAAACAATGATTTGGCCAGGTGGGTGCAACCTTCTAAATGGTACACTGAAACTACATTACACTGTGCTATGAAGGACACTAAAAAGGTTGAGAAGTCTGAAAGTGACATACTTGAAATATCAAATGCCTTATCGACAGACTCATACTGTTATTGTTATGCTGTAACTGGACATACGGTTGATGGACTGATGTAAACACTACTTTATTTTGAAGAGTCAGATTTCCAACCTTAAAAAGAAAAAAAGGAGTTGATGTAGCTGTGTAGCTATTGTTTCTGCCCCACCTTAATAAATTAACGGCTCCATGTTCTCCAAAGGGAATTCTTGGCCAACTGATAATTGTAATCAAACTGTCATCACCTATCAGGGGTAAACTTTACCTTGATTGGGCCTGGAGGAAGCCTCCAAGGTCATTTATTTGACCAGATTATTTGGCCTCCTTCACTTTTGGGGTCAAGATAGGTGTTTGGCTTGTGAAATAGGCAGTTAAGTATTGAGTGTTGTTCATCTCAGCTAAGCCTACAAATTCTACAGTTTATTCTAACATGTTATTTGGCTTATATCGGTTAGCAGTGCATAAGACTTTGTGGCTATACTAAACCACAATCCAGGGGCCTTACATTACCGTTTGTCATTGGCAAGAAAAAGCGGAGACCTTTTATTTTATGGTTGCAAACCAAGAGGCCTTCGCGGCCTGAGAATGCGGACTTTCATCGCAAGCGCGCGCCGATGGTCTTGCCACTGCCGTAATTCAATTTATCACTCAAAATCCCACCGAAAATTACAGTCATTAGTCTGCTTTCTCCGTTGCGTGCTTTGTTTATTTGAGCGATGTTTGTGTCCGACCTTCCTTAATTTCATTCCGTGGCGAGCGCGTAGAAACGGTATCATTAAATATTCAACCTGATAGGTCTGAATTGCAGCCCCCGGCAGAAGCGAGTCAATATAATCATTCTTTTATTTTGCTCAGCCTGAGGTCTGCCTGCCGTTTGCTCATTCCCCTTTGTGGCACACTCTGGGATAATTACGTTTCTGTGACTAAATGCAGTAACCCCCCCTGAACCTGCTCTCCCGTGTGCCCGGGCAAGGAAACCACGAACCGCGAAGCCGTTTCGAAGCGGCTTTGGGTGCCGCGCTTCCGAGAAAGAGAACCATACTCGCTCACCTTTCAATCTGCATTTTTATTGGCCGAAAAGGAAGTCTTACACATTTAGGGTGAGGTTACCCCCATAACTGCCGACATACCGAAGTGCCTCCTCCTCACCCCTTCTTGGATAGTGTCTGTTCTCTTTCTTACTTTTATATCTTACGGTTACCCTTCACACAAAGCATGTATTCAAAACTACAAAAAAATAAAATAATAATGACTACTGCTTACGACGACAGAAGACAGAAGATCAGATCACCCATAGATTTCTTCATTCATCGTTGACCTAAAGTCATGACTTCAGATGTTATGCCACACGTACTGCACTATGTGCTACGCTGTCTGTCTTTCGTAGAATTGCACTTGCCGTCCATAATCACGAGCTAAAACCGAAATCATATATATTTTTTAAAAAACCACAGAAATCGGACTATTAACTTTCAAGCAGCACACCCAGAATGCACACTGAAATCAACTGGAATTGCAGTAAAAAATTTTTTAAAAAAGGCACCATTACTGAGCTGCTGTGTGCCATAACGGTCCATGATCGGTACAGAAACACCCCCTTCGCTGTATCTGCAACCTCAAATTACCCTCCCGACCTCCCGATGAAAATTTCTCAGACAGACGCGAACGCGCGAGTTTCCTCTCCCAGGGGGCTTGCCACCGTCAGATAACAGTGTTTAATTTCCAGCGGTACCGCGTTTGAACCGAACCCCTGTCCAGCTTGCATTCTTTTTCCCCTCACAAAGGAGAACTGAGATGGGAGGGCGGGGGGCGGGTGTGGGGGGGGGGGGTATAATTAATCATAAAGGAATGTTAAAGACAATAATGGGTGTGTGGACTCGGCGGGGAAAAAAAGAGAAACCCATTTCCAGCTCCACATTGTGCAATTTTACGTAATTGTTTTTCATAATTGCAAGTGTGGAGGAAAGAATGAGAGTGGGAAACCGTGATATTATATTTAAATTGATGGTTGCAAAAGGTCTGATCCTTCAATCCTCTCGTTTCGCGCGCTGACACGATTCAACTTTAAATAGCCCCTTTCATTTCCAGGCCTAAATCAGTTGATAGCCCTTCATTCGCCACATAAAAGGCAGGAAAAATAGCGGTGTTGTCTCATGGTAGGATAAGTATATGTTCTGCCGTGCGCAGATCCATTTCCAAGAGCAATCGGGCGGGGAAAAAAAAATCAAAAGCTCCTTCTCATTGGCTACGGCCCTCCCTTTACTTATTGTCTCAGTAAATGTTAAAGAAATGCATTATGGGGGTTTGTTTTTTTCTGCGTATTCGAACGTGAAAGTCCCAGTTTTCAAACGGCGCCGCTCACCTCAGTCAACAGCATTGATTGGTGGTGGCGGGAAAGAAAACGTTTCCAACCGTGTAGCTGAGTGGTTGGCTATGATCAGAATTGCACTCTGATATCGGTGTAAGGGATAGATCTATGCCTGCCGAGTCCTTATATTAGGGAAAAACAAAAAAAAAACGCTAATTGTCTCTGTCTCGCATTCATTTCTGGTGTGCTCTGCTTCGGATGTGAAACGAAATCGGCGGAGCCAATTTGGGATCGGTCCTGAGACTCCCAGAGTGAATTTGATTGGAGCTTCTGGTATGTGGCATCGAAATGAAATGAAATGAAATATTCATCGGGCGCGAGCAAACTAATGGAGGTTTGCACAGTTGTGTGACTGGGGATTAATACATTCTTTCATTCAGGAGCGCATGCGCGTTGTGTCACGTGCGGTAAGGTCATCAGTCCTTTCTTATTCTGCCACTTCATGAAAAAAAAAAGAAACTTTCATCATAAGCTTGCAAACAGGAATGTGAAAGTATGGCTTGGGACCTGAAGTCGTGGCCAGAACAAATAATTCGTTTGGTGACCCTGGGTTTGGTTTGGGAGTAGAATTCCCATGAATTGAGTGCCACACATTAGAGAGGTTATGGAGCTTGAAAGAAGGGTTATTAAGGAGACACCGAGAATTCGCTTGTTTTTGTTTGGCCTCATAAAATAAGTAATTTCATGACTTTATAGAAAATATACAGTGGGCTCCAACTTCTTGTAACCTGAAGGTCACAGGTTCGATTAATGGGTAGGACACTGCTGTTGTGCCCTTGAGCAAGGTACTTAACCTGCATATAAATGGATGCAATGTAGATGCTATGTATGCTGTGAATATTTGCTCCAGCCATATTCTACACCACCAGATTTCACTGAATAACCTGAACCAAGAAGGTAAAACACAATAATTACTGAGGGTGTAGTGCATGGTTGGAGCAAATACCTACAGACAGGACCTGGAGTTGAGTAGCGCTCATCTAGGTTATTAAACTGAATCAACTGGAAGAAGACAGTGTGTTGCTTTCTGTGAACTGATCTTGATGCTTTCAGCACCACATAGCAGAATCTGAGCGATTTGAATTTTGTCTTTTCTGATGTCAGCCCTAACTGCGCCTCTTTTGAGTTTGAGTTACTCAGTGAAAAAAGGACCCATTTCTCAAGTGATCCTAAATACGACTTGAGACTCAGTCGCTTTCCGACTCTTGAGGAGGACGTCTGTCCCTACCCTGTGTCTTTTTGCCCTGATCAAAGGTGTGCTCCATTGCTACTTATTTCAGGAGCAGTCCCTGGTACGTTTCTGGGTAAGGAGTTTTTTTTATTTATGTTTAATTCCCTCTAGTGTGTCTCGGACTGCATGAGCTTGAGCCACAATGGCTTCCGTGTGTCCTTTCATCGCCGCGGTGACCTGCGAATGAACCGAGCCTTTGTCTCACGCGGTAGGCAGTGTAATGCAGGGGCCAGGCTACCGCGGCAAGAAAGGAGAGAGTTCTGGAGCCGAGGACCTCGGTGTTGGAGTCGGCCCGACTGACACAGGAGGGGGTCAGGCGCTTCATTAACCTGGGACAGGGCCGGCCGCGGATCCGATCCGTATCGTCTCACGCGATCGCCGTCTCCTGGCAACCCCCGCTGCTTAACAGTGAAACCCGCCGATGATGCGGAATGGCCTACGAACACACGTGTAATGGTTATTTATTTTTTAAATTTTTTAAATTTTTTTTATTTTTTTTAAACTGTCACCGCATATACTCAATTCGTACAGCCCTAATGTTTTTTTTACAACATTTAACTTTTTTGGGATTTGTGGATTCAGCAGCTACCTCTTGTGAAATGAATTTCAAAGTAAGTAATTCAAACTGATTATTACATTTTATTAATTTTCAAGCATTAGCATGATGAGTAGTTGATTGAAACTGGCCTCTTTTTTTGGAGTACTTATGAAATTTGCTATGCATGGAACTGCACTTTTTGGGAATTCAGGCAGGGATTTTTTTTTATTTTTTTTTTACCGGCTATAGAAACTGTTTAGTCATTGATATTAGGAGTAGTTCCATTAAAAATTGAATATGCATTAACGTTAATTATAAACAAACAATGGAGAAAAAAAGAGATGGTGTGCTACATCCTTTGAATTTCCCTCTGGCTGTGTAAATAACATCCCTCTGTGTGTTAATTGTTAGGATTCCAGTCACATATCCAAGCTTGGTAGACAACCCCATTAGTGTTGTTTAAACAGAGGTGTTCCCTGTGGGCCTAAATAATGAGTGAGCCGTCCCTTGGCTCTTGAAGGAAAATTGAACTGAAAGGACTTGACTGAATTTGTGAATGTCGGAGCTACCTCTTCAGGGGATGGCACTATTTAAAGGCCGACTTCACTCAAAAATCAATAATAAAAAATAAATTTTAAAAATAAATGCTTTGTCCTTCTTTCCACATGATTTTTTTTTTTTTTAAATCGCTTCACTCGATTCTGAGGCAGCCTAGAACTGTGTTCTGCAAATTAAGTGGTTCTCGCAAGTGGCATAATGTAAAGTGAGGCAGGAGGGATGCAGGAAAACAATTTCCATTCTATTTTATTTTTTTCTATGAATGTTAAATGCAGCGTGGGATCCAATGGCATATTTGTGAGATATTTTAACCCTTAAAAAAATATAGGTTTTTAAGAATATTTTTCAAGCCAATGTTCTAGAACTCTCCTACTGGCAGTTTCCAATTACCAGTACCAATAGTTACGGCAGTGTAGTATAATGGGTAAGGAACTGGGCTTGTTAACCTAAAGGTTTCAGTTTGATTCTCTCGGATAGGCTGTTGTACACTGCCTTTGTACCCTTGAGCAAGGTACACTTAACCTGCACTGCTTCAGTATCTATCCAGCTGTATAAATGGATGCCATGTTAATAAATAAATAAGTTAAAGTTGCTCTGGGTAAAAGCATCTGCAAAATGCCTGTAATGTTTTAATGACAACATCAATGTTTAGTTAAATTGTGTACGAGATGGTGGTGATTGGCACATTTCTCTTCCTTTTCATTTTCTTCATTTTCCCAGACTGCTATGTGTGGTTTCACATTATATTGTGGAAGAGATAAAGAAAAATTATGCGCAGCGGGAGAAACTCACATAACTCTTGTTATTAAAGTTTTAAGATTCATTTTCTGCCCCAGTATTTTACAAAGAAACAAAGATTATTTGGGCAATTTAATATCATACTACTTGTTTTCAAGATATCTTATCAAGTCCAATTTTCTTAGCCCATTGGCAGATACATTTGCTCATTTTAAGAAAATATTACTCAAATGCATATTTAATGTTTTTTCTTTTTCCTTTTTTATGATGGATTTTGTTTTACTCTCCTATGTATTAATGGATGTAATAATTACAAAGATAAGGGCTATAACAATCTTGGAGTGTTGAAGAAGGTTTATGTAATGATACAAATGTTACTTCTCAGCGGAGTCCTACGTCACTTATATTCGCTGCGACATTTTCTCACTGGAGAAACTGACCAGTGAGAGCAATACGGACATTAGTGGGGCAAGCCGGCCTCAGCCCGGGTCCATGGTCAAGTTCTTTCTCATTGGCCATTCTGTGTGCGTGTTTAGTCTAGCCCAAGCCAGGCGCATGAATTCACACATCGAAATCAGGACAAGCCTCACTGACGCGTTGTCTTCTACTTTTCTCAATTCAATCCTTCTCTCTTTCTCTTTGTGACCCCCCCCCCATGATGGGATGACATCATCCATAGCCCACCGCATCCAAGCAACGGCGAGCCGCCCAGCCGCCGCCACCGCCGCCAAGCAGTCTGGGCTGATGGATATTAATTTTAGTGTGCGCACAGGGCCTTCATTATTTCCCATCATGCTGTTTGTTTTCTTCCCCTCTGTTTGCCAAGAGTGTCTCTTCGCTGCCTTTCGTTCTTTTGAAACCTCTTTAAACGGCCCCTTCGGGGGGCCAGGTGAAAGCCAGCCGCAGTTTTTCCTGGCAGCGATATTAAAATATTAAACCTTCAGCCATTTCATTCCCTGCCTCCCCACTGAGACCCCACGCCGCCCCCGCCCCCCAGAATCAATCGTGTCTCATTTCGCTGATTGGAGCGTGATGAGGGTGAAGCGGGTGCCTGAAGAAGGATCTGATGTTCGTGTCTGACTGAACTCGCCGTCCCACGCATACGCGAGGGAGGCCTCGGGGAGACAGGCGGCCTTTCAGCGCTGCGCTCTGATTCGTCAGACTGAGACTGCGGGCTTCAAGCGCTGCGCTCTGATTCGTCAGACTGAGACTGCGGCCTTTAAGCGCTGTGCTCTGATTCGTCAGACTGAGACTGCGGCCTTTCAGCGCTGCGCTCTGATTCGTCAGACTGAGACTGCCCCCCCCCCCCCCACTCAACAGTGTGTTTATAATCTGTGAAAATTTCAATAGGGGGTCCTTGAAGGTACTGTAGGGGTCCCTGGTCAGACTTCATATGCAATGTCTGTATGTAGATTTGGGAATATATTTTTAAATATGAAGCCTTTTTTTTATTTTTTAAATGTAGCCCTTATGATGGGGGGGGGGGGGGGGGCTGGATGACCTTGAGCCTGGGTGAGAGTGCCCTGAATCAGAAATGGTTTAGAACTCCCAGTTATGAATTTACTGAGTTACTGAGTCCCTTTTCTCTGACTTTCTCTTCACTGCAAATCTGAGGAAGTTATGGATTACCACAAATTTTTAAAAATTCCCAAGCTTCAGCCTGGGGGAAAAAAATGTTTGTGTTCCTGTAGTGTTCAGTGAGAGCTGCTGTGATTTTTCTGTTATCTCTACCGGGACTTAGCGACCGTATCTAGGCTACAAGCCCCGCAAGCGTCCTCGTGGTACTGACAGTTCTGTATCGTGTGCATCTATTCTCTCACACAGCTCGGATGGGATTACTGGACTGGGATTGGCTGCCTGGTGCAAGGTTGAAACTTTGAAGTGAATATACAAGGTGGAGGGGGGGGGGGGGGGGCGGGGATGTGAACAGACTGCTTCAGGGCTTATTCTGAAACCCAAATCTGAACTGCGACTTGCGTTTATAGAGTTGCGAGTGCAAACAAAAGAATAAAAAGAGTAAAGTAAGCGGGACACTACGTCCCCGTAGGGGCCGTAAAGTTGTTTTAGTTTCAACACGGAATGACAGCGCATGTGATATATACACCATTACAAAGAGCACAATATTAAATCCGTAATGGCAAAGTTGATGGCGTGTTCAGGAGAACCCGAACTACGATAAATATTCGGTTTGAAATGCTAAGCCAAAAGCTTTTACAAGACATATTTGTGCATTCTTGTCATGTCCCCCTAAACTGTAGAATATTGCTTGACTCAGCTCCTCCTTTTACCGTCCGTGCAAAGAATGGTAAAGGAATTAAAGGGGTGATTCACTTTCTGGGGTTTGTTTTTTGTTTCGTCTTTTTTTTTTTGTTGATCATATTTGAGTTTTTTTGTATGATTTCGATTGACTCTGAAGAACGTTTCTGATGACTTTACAACTGATGGGTTTGCTGTCTGAAGCAAGAAAATACACTTAAACACTTTGTACAAAGCAATTTGTTACAGAGACATTTTGCCTCCAGAGTGTGTGTGAATGTACAGTGTACAGCCTGGTACTTCTTCAGAAGTGATGTTTGATGTTATTTTTGGTTTGAGCTATTTACCACTCAAGGAAAGATGTTCCACCGCAATATGCAATTAATCTGCGCTTATGTACAGCCATAATTTTGCTGTATAAGACACTCTAGAGTTCCTTGAAGAGATGCGTTTTTTATTTTATTTTTGCTTTAGACCACAAACCCCAGAAAAGGCCTACATCTACCTTCACAAATCTGGTAGGTCATCAGAAACCTCTCTCTATATATAAAATATCCTTAAATTGCAATGATAAAAAACTGCCTGAAACATACACTAAAACAGGAAACATGCACTACAGCTGAAATGGTATCAAACAACCCTAAAAGTGACACTTTAACACATAATAGCACATCACTTTAACACATAATAGCACAGCATGGCCCATTTTCTGTCCGCAAAACCCTTATTGACACAAGTGACAGCCTCTCGCTGCTTCCTGGCTTGTCTCTGGCACGTTGATGATGAATGAACTCAAGTCACCGGCGAGGCTGCAGTTCCGGAATGTGGGGGAAAAAAAACTCCTTTATGATGCACAGGCATTGACCCATTCGAGAGTCGGCTTTTTCTGGAATGTTATTTTCAAAATTCCAAGCAGGTGCTCTAGAACCCTGTTGCTTTCAGTTACCTGTGGTGATTGTTACATCAGCGTTAGAATGTTCAGTTAAGATCACGTATCTAATCACGTATTTGTGATTTCAAGCCTTAAAGGGTTAAACAATCGGACTGATGGCTCTCTGCTGCCATGCTTTGTGTACATGCTCCTTCCACTGTCCTTATCGATGAGCAGACAGGCCCATCCGGCTGCAGTCTGTCTCCTCCACATTCAAGCTCGTAAACATATGCGGAATGCACTGGATGGTCAACCTCAAAGCCAGATAGTGGTCAGCTCTGTTGCTGCAGAAAGCCACCTTAAGAGCATGCTTAAATGCATACTGCGAAAATGTGATCAGCTGTCTCGCTGTAAACCATTGTAATATTTAGAAGAACCAAGAAAAACCATTTGGTGCCGAGCATTAGACCTTGCACTCACGGAATGATTGTACGAGCATAAATTCTGCTGAGTCTGATTAATTGCTCTCCATCTGTTGCATGCTGTCGACGAAGACCTGTTCTATGATTCAAGAAATGAATGGCGATACCACCTGAAGGTCAAACAGTGTACAGTGGATGGTTTTCAGGGTCTGCAGCCTCTTCCATATGCAACTGATCATAATAAAGGAAGCGTTTGACAGAAGATTCAGCTTTGAATACTGGGCTGAAAATATAGTTGTTGCATTTGGGCCGCAATGTCCTGTCTGTCCTTATATAATGTTTATTTCCCTGGTGAGAGAACACATCGGACTAATGAGTGTATATATGCTGAAACTATAATTAGTCTTGGCACTTTTCTAACCAGAGATTATGTCTGAAAACACAGTGGGTTGTTCATTAAGTGAAGGTTTCTTACTTACAGACAGAAACGGCCACGTTTTGGCAAATGCACAGCGATTTAGGGTGAATTAACAACAAATAAGGATTTAATTTCTTTGTTTTTCCTGGCAGGCTCAACCCAGCACCTTTAAGTACCGTCGAACCTCTGAAAAACGAGCAGTTCGTTAATGGCGTTTGCCTAGAACTCTTGGAATGTCCTAAATATTTTATTTCCCAATTCCATTCTAATCACACCTATTTTAATTAGAATCCTTGGAATTGTTGCTTACATTACTCTTTAGCCTTTTTTTTTTTTTAAACAAGCTTACTTTTCGTAACTATAAATCTTTAAAGTTAATAACCTAGAATCAAACGAGTGGTAGTCTGGATCTAAGAACTTTTTTAGTTCCAAAACAGCAGTCTACATCTCCTTTAGCAAACTGTTTATGTTATCACGACCTAGTGGTCTTCGAGAGGAATTCCAAGCAGGTTCGGGGCGATTCTTGCCGTGTCATAAACCACACGGCATTAGCATGAGAATGTTAAAAAGGGAAGCAGCCAGTCTGCCAAGGCTTCACCTCTTCCCAGCTCAAACTTAACTGCCTCTAGCACGGCTAAGGTATAAACGCATCTTTCAATGTGACAGCCAGTGCAGTAAAATGTGTAGTTTTAATTTACACAAGTCGGTAACCGCTGTTTTAGTTTTACTGTTGCACTTCCTCAGAAACTTGCTAACTGCAGATGAACCCAGGATTCAGTTTCAGAGGGGTGTATGGGGTCCATGAACGCACTGCAGTTGTATCAGATCCAGCCAAAGCTGAGTCAGCTGAACCCGCCTCTCTTACCGTCTCTGTCAGTGGAGTTGAGTCAGAATTCAGGACTAGCCTCATTCACAGTTTTTAGTCAATAGGAAGTGTGACATTTTTTTTCTGCTCAATGGTGATGATTCACAAAGCATTTATTTTCTGATAAATTATTTTTATTGTGTAAAAAAAACTCTGACGAATACAACGTTGAGTAATCACTGTATTTTGTAAGATGATTTAAAAGGAGTAATTCTTCTTTTTTGGAAAATTCTTCTTCCAGGCTCAGGCCTTGTTTTGTTCAGTTGCGTTTGAAACGGCGAGATTCAACGGTGTTGGTTTTTGGCCTTTCTTTTGCTTTTCCTGGGCTGTGTTGGCTTCGCCCACAGACGGTTCTCTGACTCCTGTACACAAATATAAACCCTTCCCCAGCCTACACATGCAGCTATTTGAACCTTGTTAACTCAGTCTCGGCAAACACATGACAGCAGGGGAAAAAAAAAAGAAAAACGGTCTGGTTTGGAGACTGTGTGGGACTTGCAGTACTAAAGGTTGTCCTCTTTTTCTTTTTTGCTCTGCAAAACACCAGTGAAGGTGTTTATGTTTTGCTTCAAAGATATGGCCTGAACAAAACGAGGGCAGACCTTTAGGAGCCAACGTTCTTTTTGTCCAGGTTAGGTCTTGAAGCAGTTTGAATTGCCTTTGTGTATGGAAGGTGCTATACAAATAAACTTGCCTTGCCTTGCCTTGCCTTGCCTTGCCTTGCCTTGCCTTGCCTTGCCTTGCCTTGAAGCAAAACACCAACACCTTCATTCAAGCAATGGAAATAAGAATGAAAACTATCTTTAAGGTCTTATCATGCAGTATAAGAATCAGTTTAGTTTTGGGTTTTTCTTTTAATGGACCACAACTACAATAATCCTCAGTTATTGAACATATCATCTTTATTATGAGTGTGTAAGAACTACAGTTATGACTGTGGGGGAAGATTCTATACCTCAGTAAGATTTTTGTTTTATGAATATTTTGTAAGGCAAAGTTTAAACAGACACATATCAAATGAGACCAATATAAATATGGCAGCTGATATCTTAGTCATTTGGGATTTGGTTGCAACACGTCCGTCACTGGTTTAGTTTAGTTTGAATATACTCAGTTCATCCTTTGATGAACTGAAAAAAAAGGGCGACGATATATGTTATTCAAATTGTTTATGCTGTGTAAAGGCAGATTTGCTTGGAATCCACTGCATTGCCTCTGGAAGTGTCAGTCACAACTCCAATTCTGTTCATTTAGCAACAAGGAAATGTCAAACTGGCTTTGTGCAAATTATTGTATTAGAAAGTTCAAACAGTTGGAAGGGGTCTCCGTAGCAACGGGTCTTCATTTCTCCTCATGGGAGAAAGGGGAAAGGATTTTTTAAAAAATCTTTGTATCGGCAATTACCAATCAGAATTTGTGTTGGGCTGTCTGGATGTCACAGGCTTCAGGTTATTTCCTTATCTTCTGGCTGACTGCACACATTATGCTGAACAAATCGACGTTATATAATTCCACTGAATAAAGTGCTTAACCAACATACAGTCGTGTGCTGTACATATTTTGAATGTTGCTAGGAAACACTCCCTGCTGCATGAATACTCAAGACTTCATGAAATGCACTGATTTTTTTTTCCCCAGATAAGATGTCGGTGCTGCAACACATCTTAGTGGAGCCCCATGTATTATTGATTATTGATTGCCTAGGAGTATTGACTATACCCTACCTGCAATTATTTACACACACACACACACACACACACACACTCGCATGCACGCACACACACACGCATCGTACACACCTATATCACTTGGAAATGCATACACACATGCACTGTACACACCTATATCACTTGGGAACACACACACACATGCACTATGCACACCTATATATCTTTCTGACATTCGTTCTGCCGGTGATCCGGATTGGTCTAGGTTGCGCTGGCTGGTGGAGAGAGCACACGCACCTGGATTGCATCAACTAATCAGCCCAGGTGCTTAAAGGTGTGTTGGTCCCCACAGTTCAGGGCAGAGACCAGGAGAACACACCGATTATTTTGGAGTTTCAGTTTGTCCCAGCACAAGATGAAAGTGAACCACCACTGAAAAGCAGGAGGGGGCTACAGGATCAGTTGGTTGTTGTGTCAGAAGTAGTCTATTGCATCTGGCCAAACTGTAGTTGACAGGTTTTCAAATAAACTGTGTGTGGCTGATAAGCTGGTCTTGCCGGTCTTGCTGTCTCTGGGCACGACACGTTTCCCCTTGTGGGAATTACGGCAATTTCATTCCTGATCTTTGCAGTGTGCGTGTGTTTGCATCGTAAGTTACTCTGGATAGTACTCTGATTGATGCCAGTAGAGCTTGGGAGTCACGTGGGCTTAGCAGAAGCCCATGCAAGCCCTGTTTGTGAGGTCACAAATGTAATAAATGTCCACAAGTGTGATAAAGAGTCACAAACTCACAAATGTAATAAAGGTCACAAATGTAACACGGAGTTACAATTGAAGTCTGTTACCGTAACTCCTTCATAACTGCGAAAGCTAGTTCTAGTACACTAGTCGGAGCTTTTTGACGTCATACCCATGACCTCTATAGCAAGCTCACCTCTCTGATACGGACTCTTTTTCTGTTGCTTCGCTGTCCAAGTTTCTTCTGATGTTCTTACCAGATACCCTTCCCGCAGTCCTGCCCATTAAAAACTCTTTAAAGGTTTCCCCTCTAGGAACGATGCGCAAAGGTAGCCCTGCGCTGTCTTCATTCCAGCTAATGTGGCTTATCTGTGTGATTACGTAAACTACTGATGTGATTGAACCATCCTCACTGACCCAGACAAGTCTCTGAGATAAAAGAAAACAGACTGTCCTCGTAATTCAGACCACTTCCTTCCCACTTAGCCCAAAACCTACCCCCATACCTTGGTTTGCATTATCGATCATTCTTCGGTGGGAGTGATTGAGTTGTTACCGGTGGCACGTACTGTAAGAAACGTGCAGAACAAGCGTGACTGTTGGCTGCAAACACAGGCTATCCGCTTAGCTCTCCTGTAATGTTGAAATGTTAAGCTGATTGGGGCCGGTTTGGTGTCTAAGTGAGGGATTGTTTTCTCGTAAATCATACACCAAAGATTAATACCACTGAAGAGAATGCATTGAGCGTTCACTCCCTGGCTATGGTGTGGATGACACAGCGATAACTCAAAAGGCACAACTGATTATTAGCAAATGGAGGGATAAAAAAATGAGGAAGGGATCGTGCTAAACAAGTGTACTTGATCACTCGGAGACGTCCGTAGGTAATGTAGGTATGATTGAGGGTGTGTTATCGACAAAAGCGACTTCACAAATCTTATGGACTTTATTTACATTTCCTGTTTGTGAAGCCCTGATAAGAGCGAGAGGAGAGGGTGTTGCCGTGTCAGAATGATTTATGGGCAGGTGGGGACGCACCTGAGACCGCCGTCTGACAGCTTATTTCCTGCTTTTAAAGCATTTCATAAAGACAAGACGTCTCTGCACACTGTGCTTGGGGGAGGCGGGGGTGAGGGTGGCGGTGTAGTATAACGGTTAGGGAAATGCGCTTTCAACTTAGAGGCTGCAGGTTCAACTCCCAAGTAACGCACCGCTGCTCTAACTTTGAGCAAAGTACGTATTATTGCGTTAAGTACTTTGAGTTAAGTGTGCTTCTGTACGAATATCCTGCTGTGTAAGTCATTATGGAGAGGAATGTGTGTTTAAATGTTTAAAATGATTTTTATTTTTTATATTTTTTATAAATTGTATACAGTCTTTATTGGATTGACTCTTTAAAATTCAACCCAGCTCCAAGCAAATAGCAGTCGACTCATACCTGCGCATTTAAGTTTAACAGTAAAGTTCTGTGTAGAAGTGTAAGTGTTTGTGTGTATGTACGTGTGTGCGTGTGCGTGCGTGTGTGTGCATGTGTGTCTAAGTGCACGTGTGTGTGTGTGTTTGTGTGCATGTGCGTGTTTGTGTATGGGGGTTTGTGTGTGCGTGTGTGTGCATGTGCACGAGCGTGCACATGTGTGTGTGTGTGTGTGTGTGTGTGCATGTGTGTGTTTGTGTGTGTGTGTGTGCATGTGCGTGTGTGTATATAACAGATTCTATTGCAAAGGGTGATAAGTTTGAGATTTCGGACTGTGCCCTGCCTGCCGGGAGGAAGGTGAAGGGAGAGTGGCTTCATCGTGGCTCAGCGCCACCTTGCAGCAGACAGATCCTCCTGGCGGTTGTGCCGGGATGGCGGCGGTGCGTTTAATCGCCCGGGGTGTTTGACCCACACATTACGTGGGCGCGCACATCGTGGAATACAATTTTCAGAGGGACTCCTAGACATGGTTCATCTCCTCTATCTTTTCACACAGAAAGCTCTAAAATATGCAGAGGCTGTGTAACAGAAGGCGAAGTGTACTAAGAGCCCTGACTGGTGAGGCTGGTCTGAGGTCTCTAGTTGGGTATTTTAAGTGCCTGGTTGTCTCACAATCTTAAAAAAAACATTAGGAGGAAATGTAAGACGACATATTCAGTGAGGGAAAAAAAAAAACAGGTCTCACACTGTGGCATTTTACTGCTAAGGATTAGCTGCATCGCACTGGCTTTGAACCTACTGGTTCTTCCTACTTTCAGAAAAGATATAATAAAATATAATATAGTCTCCTGCAAAAGTTTGGGAATTGTTGGTCAAAGTGTAAGTTACAAGTGAACACAAGTGACCTCCGCATGGTAAAGGGCTTAACATACCTGTCTGTGAAATTTAAATGGCTTCAGTTATGATTACTGGTGAACGATTACTATTTTCCTGCATTCACTACAGATTAAAAATAAAATAAAAACTAAAGTGGACATAGCATGCAAAAACGTTTTTGCACCCTGTCAGTTAGTGCTTAGTCTAAGAGGTAGAACTGGAAAAAAAAAAAAGAATATAAAATCACAGGTGTTCATTGCGAATGTCTGTTAAGATCTGTTACTCTGTGATTGAGGGATTTTGCCTCAAATCCCAGGTGCATGTAGGGATTGTTTGAGAACAGCTAGGAGAGTGAAAATGAAGTGAGATAATGGAAGCTGCTAACGCTGTACGCTTCCAGATGCAAAAGGCAATTAAAAAGTACCCACACTCTCTGTGTCTCGTTGAAAGTTTATCTTAAGTTGCTGTCAGTCACTCACGGTACCAGTATAAGTGTTACCCACGTGACAGTTCCTTTGGCAGCTCAATACCATCTTCCAGGTCTTTCCTATAGCCAACCAGAGTCTGTCTATTCTTCCTCCTGGAATTGTATTCCCACTGTTCCTTACAGAACTCTTCTGGCTCAGAGATATTCTTAGGAGTCCTTTGAGATTTCCCCATGGATTTTCAATGATATTCCAGTTGGGCGACTGTAACAGCCATTTTGAAAACCTTTGCCTTTCTTTTCTGTATATATTTCATGGCCGATTTTGAGATGTGCTTTGGATCATTGGCTCAGTGAAAGATCCATTTGCTACCAAGTGGGTGGGTGGGTGGGTGGGGGGGAGGATGGGTGGATAATTTGGACAAAATGTCTTGGTGTTTGAATACGGTTCATCATCCAACTGACCTTAAGCAAGAGCCACAGGACTCTGGAGATGTGATAGAGCTCCATAACATGAAAGATCCTGAAAGATCCACCACCATGTTTCACCATGGGTCTGACATCCTTTTCAACGTGAAAGTTGTTTTTCTGTTGCCAAACCCACCAGACATCAGGGATTCGAATGTTCCAGCTGAAACCCCCACCCCCCTCCACCTCCGCACCCCCCAGGAAGCTCAAACTTGGCTGAAATGAGATAATATTTCGGAGACTACAATAAGTATTTGTTTGTTTTGTGTTCACACATGACTCGTCTCGCCCTCATTAAAAGGGAACAGCTGAAAGAACAGGAGGGACACCGAGATTTTGTGTCGAACTGCTAGTCTTGAGGGGGACAGGTTCCGCACGGATTCGCTCATTTTTACGCGTTCTGTTACACTGTGCGGGAATTCACCATACCTCTGCTATCTGTAAAAAAAATTTAATTTCATATCATTACAATCAGTATTAAGAATCTGTCGAATCAGCTAATCAGCTCAATCAGCTAACAATGTATCAACTGCAATAGAATAAAAATGTTTTTCTTACTGTTAAAGAGCACATATTCTGAGCATATTTCCTCATTTATGGCATTTACATTTTAAGCAATGTTTTTTAACATAAAAATGTTTTTTTTAAAATATTTATATTATTATTTATAATAAGTATATTTTAAAAATATATTTATTGTTTTATTTTTTAATACATATTATATTATATTATATTATATTATATTATATTATATTATATTATATTATATTATATTATATTATATTATATTATATTATATTATACATCTGCTGTGATTGAGGGATTATAGCAATGTCCTATCAGAAGGTGCAAGTCTAGGGCAGTAAATCCAGCCCCTTTACAAACACACTGCATGTTTGATACACTGTCCACGTCTACGTTATTTATAAAGCACCAGTGGTTCTAGTATTGTTGAACAAGCCAACTGTCATTATCGTAATCGTATGAATGAAGGTTTCTCTAAACATATTCCCAATCATAATGGGGAAGTTGTGGACTAATGTGTGTGAAAGCAGATTTACATAATAGGCATTTAGCAGACGCTCTTATCCAGAGTGACTTACACAACTTTTTACACAGCATTTACATTGCATCCATTGATGCCAACAAACAAGCATACAAGCCAACTGTCATTATTGTAATCATATGAAAGAAGGTTTCTCTAAACATTCGCAATCATAATGGGGAAGTTGTGGAATCAAGACACACCTTACACAACTTTTTACACAGCATTTACATTGCATCCATTTATACAGCTGGATATATACAGTACTGAGACAATGCAGATTAAGTACCTTGCTCAAGGGTACAACAACAGTGTTTTTAGCAGGGACTCAAACCTGCAACCTTTAGGTTACAAGACCAACTCCCTACCCATTATAGTACACTGCCGCCCATTTACTGATATATACGGTTATATAAAAGTTATATCAACCCCCTCCCCCCTTCCTCGTCTTCTGTATGTGTTTTTTTGGGGGGGATGGGGGTAATTTCTACTGCAGGACATTTCTCCACAATAATATTTGGACTAGCATCTTCCTGTTTCAAAAATATAGTTAAGTATATTTAGAATTATGTTTTACTACAGGTGTCGTTATATTATTTTATGATCAACGTGATTTTTTCCCTCATGTTTGACTTCCTCACACCTGACATAATTTAGCTGTTTCATACGGACGCGTTTCATTAGACAGCCGAGGGGGAAATTTTTACTTTACTCATTTCATTTTAATGAATTCAATTCAGCGAGCACATCATTACCGCGAGTGCTTTTAAAGAACTCGCTCTCAAACTCATTACAGTTAATGGCAGTCTTTCTCAGCTCTCTGATAAACCTACAAAAAAAAAAAAAAAAAACGTGACAGCAACAGTGATGTGAATATTAACTCACTCCTGGGCCTCATTCCCGAGTCACATGACAAACACTGTTCAGTTTACCCTGTACGGTGGGTGGCATTGTAGTGCAATGGGTAAGGAACTGGTCTTGTAACCTGAAGGTCAGTAGTTTGATTCCTGTGTAGGACAGTGGCGTTGAGCAAGATCCTAAAAATACATTGCTTCAGTATATATCCAGCTGTACAAATAGATGCAGTGAAAATGGTATGTAAAAAGCTGAATGAGAGAGACTTGCTAAATGTCTGTAATGTAATCAGAAATCATGAGCTGCCAACCCACCTTATAAGTGTGAAATTATGCCTGTCTGTCCATATACATATATATCCTTATTTGTAATATTTTCATCAGCTTCTGAAATATGGAAACATTTTGCAAGTGACTGCTTCGACTATGCTATGGCAACGCTATGTCTTGGCCGGTTCTCCCTTGAAAAATAGATCTGTTCAGAAAAGGCTACAAATAATGAGAAGAAGAAGAAAAGAAACACCAACAAATAAACAAATAAAAATGCTAAAAGCCCAGACAAATGTGCATTCAGATATGAGCAATATTGCATTAAATCTGACATATTCTTAAAAAGCATTTCCTGTAAACTCCAGCAGCAATGTGACATATCCAATCATATCCCACATCGTTATCTGGGCCATTTCAATACCCGAGAGTAGCCTTTCCTTCCTCTGCGTGACCAAGAGGTTGACTGGTTTCGACGGCGAATGATTTATACATCTACGCAACTTAAAATAAAAAGAAAACAAGACAACTGTGCGGAGACGGTTTGACGTGAAGGAGGGTGGGGGTGGGGTGGTTGGAAAAGCGGGTCTTCAGTGACGTGCTGGTGACAGGTGCCATTCATTCTTCCGGAGTTAACTTTTACTCAAATCCACAGCACATATATATTTAACCTTTATTTCACCAGGAGAAAAAACATTGAGATTGGAATTTATTTTATAAGGGAGACCTTACAATATGTATATTTGGCCATATGCTATTTTTAAGATATGCGGATAAAAAAATGTACGTGATATGAAACTAAGTTTGCTCCCCATTTTAAAGAGCATTGTGCATGTTGGAAAGCAGTGCCCTAACATTAGCTGATTAGTGGGTGGCAGTATAGTATAGTATAGTATAGAAGTTAGGGAACTGGGCCTGTGGCTGAAAGAACATCCACAGGGAGCATATAAAATATTAAATATAAAAGGTTTTTTGTGTTTTAAAAAAAAAAAAAAAAAATCTAAATTGAAAGCAACTTGAACCTAATATCTAGAGTGCATTTTTTCACACTTAAAACAATTAAGTAGTCCCTTTTGGGGACTACTTAAGTGTCTTTTAATTCATTACACTGTCATGAATTAAAAGATTAGATTTACTTTGATAGAACAAAAAAGAAATTATACTTTTATATATACTTTTCATATAAGAATTAACTATTTATGATTGTAATGCATTACAATTACACACCAAGGGAATTACCAATAAATTATATTTTGACCCTTTGTATTCAGCAAAATAGTGAAATTGCAGCAACAGTTAAAATAAGTTGTTGACAATTTTACAATTTTGCTTTTTTTTTTTTTACAAAGTTAAAATAGTACTTAAAACTGGATCAATTAAAAAAAATCTGAAACTGATTTTGTTGCCTTTCATGGCTACCCAAATGTGTGGACGCAGCATTGATTCATTGCTATATCTTGCAGTAGAAATGTTCATTCTCTTTGACTGAGATTACATCAGTCTGTCAGCCTTGTGCTAAGCTATTTCTTTGTGCAGCAATACCTTCATGCAGTAAAGCATACGACGTTCAACTTTTTGTAGCACTGAAACCATTTCTGCCACTGTTAATTGTCATCACAAAGTATAATAAGACGAAAATAATAATAATAAATTAGCATAGATTGACCTGTGACAACCTGCCCAAACATGGATCTCTTTAGGCAACGGCATAATTTGTGAGAATTGAAAAGCAGCTTTTAGTCTTCCATATTGAACTGGGAAATATGTTTTGCTGCTGTACCCTAGAATTGATCTGAAGGCATTTGGGTATTTTGCGTAATGTGCCATTTGTAATTCTGCCATTTTGAGAGAAAGCCCTCATACAGCCTGGATCCTTGCTTGGGCTTTTTCTTATTCTCTGCTTTTTCTTTTTTGGGGTTGTAATATTTGTGAGGTTATATTACATGTTTTAATACATTTATGCCAGGGTATCAAAATCAAGACCTGGAGACCAACAGTGTCTGAGGGATTTAATGGTTTTCTTTCAATCAGTGGGTAATTTTTGGCCGTGGAAACAAGGTATTTGGACTCTTTTAGTCAATCGTTGACTTTTAAATTATACTTTTAAAATTCATCACTGAAGTATTGAAGTATGCCAAAAAACCAGCAGAGACTGCTGCCCTCCAGGACTGGAGCCTGGCACTCCTGCATTAATGCTTTATTGTTCTGTCTGGGCTGTGAACCTGTTGAGTAAGTGTTTGATCCACATTCACCGGCTTGCCAAAGGTTATTTCATAAAACGGGCTGTTTCAATCCTGGATGCTGATTGGCTGAGACTGCATTCTACTGTGATTGTAAATCCTATACAGTAACAGTTATTCAAAGTGTATTCATGTTTGTAAATAGTATCACACCCATGTACTAACCATTACTTACAAATAATCTTACAGAGAATAAATACTATATAAAATAAATACTGTATCGTGAATACAGTCACGGCAACATGGGGGTTGGCGGTGCTGCTTTGCGTCGTCCCTGGCAACACCACGACCGCATTCACCGTACAGCGCCGTCTCGAGTGCCGTATTGCTCAATTAGACTTCACGACTTCCCGCCTTTCCGATGTTCTTTTCTGTTTTCTGTTCTGCGAAACTGCTGGATGCTTCAGTTTTCAAACAGAAACATGGAGTCTCGCCACACTGCACAGAAGAAGAGAGCCACTTCTCCACAGCCATTAACGTCTTCCAGCAATTTCCCAAGCTGCTCTAATGCACCGCTGCTGGGGGAGATGTTTGACTCCAGCTCCACAAACCTTGAATAAAACCTGATATCTTTAAAAAAAAAAATTAATAAATACTACTCTGTAGCAGAATACAAAGACCCCATCTGGTTTTGTATTTTACTGCAGAAAACAACCTTTCTGTGCAAATGCATTTCAGATGTTCCGTATCCAGAATTTTCCTGTTATCGTACAATATTTTTACCAGTTTATTAAAATACCATGTCATTTTTTGGTGATTCATTTTTCAATAAAAAAATTAATATTGGGGGTGGGGTGGGGGTGAGGGGTTTTTTTTCTCTTTCTCTTCTTTGTTTGATTATTGGTTTTCTTTCCTCCTTTTCTGTTTTGTTCTGGTTTGATTAGGTCATTTTATTTTATGACTTTGTTTCCTCCTTTGCCCTTTTGTTTTGTTTGTTTTTGCTTACTTAAAAAAAAAATTAATTAATATTATCAAATAATAACTTGAATTAGATTCTTAGGGCCTGATTTACTAAGATCTTTAGCATGTGCATAACCTTTTAGCACACACAAAACCAATAACATGACCAGTGATTGGTCATGGTATTTGTTTTGCACCACCATTGGTTGTGTTATTACTTTTGCATGTTTTAAAAGGTTTTGCATGTGCTAAAGGTCTTAGTAAATAAGGCTCTTAGACTCTAACAAGAGCTGCTCTCTTTTAATAGCAAAAATAAAATAAAAGCTGATCCCCACTGAAAATAGCTGAAAATACCTCATGTGGTGACAGACAAGCCATTCTTATATTTTCCATGGTAATGCAGATAAACATATTAATAACCTACAGACGGGTATGGAAGCAAAGAGTCTGGTAAAATAGCAATGAGGTACTCCAAATAAATATTATGCAAATAAAAGTTCAGATTGACAGCCTGAATGTGTCAAATGTGGAAAATATTTTAAGAATATACATAATATAATTTATGTGAAGAATTAACTGCCTATAGGTTGTGATAGTTTATTTATGATTTATATATTTAATTTCAATTATAATGCCTGTCTCTGCTCGATCCTGCTGTATCCTCAACTGCCACGGTGTTATGATGTGTATTCTGCGGTCTAAAGATAAGTTGCAATATGTGCTTAATTAATTCTGCTGGTATGCAGCGTACCGGTAAGATATTGTTTTTTGTTGTCATCAGTCTTGACCTTGTTTATGCATCCATCCTTTTAGTTCACCTCCTCATCATTTTATTGCTGATGAACACCTCATCACCGTAGCTCTTAATTGTACAATTAGCCATGTGTTTTGTGCTCACTGCCAAATAATTGCTGAACCTGGTGGCCAAATGTAGAACTTCAGGAAACCATAACATAAGGGTTAGCGTTAATGGCATTTTCATGTTGTGAAAATTGTAAACATACCTGCATGTGTTCCGTTCCTTATCAGGGGCAGTTCAACAGTAAGTGTGTGTGTCAGTGTAGGGTTAGAACTTAAAGTCAGGATGAGGTTTGGCTGCTGGAGGATTGTGTTCAAAATTCTGCATTTGAGTCAACAAATTCAGACATCTCTCCCAGGACCAGTTTGGGTCCCCTCAGCAAATCTGTAACCAGGAAGGGAGCCTAAGGTGATCGCTGATGCAGCTGTGACCTTTGACCCCCCTGGATTCCATCTCAGTTTTGCTCAAGGTTCAGTCAATTCAGGAATCAATTCCACTGAGAGATGACAGCTACGGCTAGACAGCTTTGAGGTGTGTCCCTCAGGTCCCTCCCTCAGGCAACAAACAGGCATTCACACCTTTCCGTGGACAATTTCAATTTTTATACAGTCGTATCATTAGTGTGTGGCGACAGTACATCCATATTTGGAAAAGGATATTATATTTTGGTCAGTCATACCCCCACCCCCACAGAGCAACGCTAATGTCTACAGTGTATTTTCTTCTTACATGTCTTTCACAATGTTTAAATTTTTAATACAATAATTTAAAGTTACAAATAAGTGAAAGTGTAAGTATGCTGCCACTTGTTTTTTTTTTTATCAGCTCTGATCAGCATCAGAAACTGTGCTGTGAATTTTTTGTCACCGGGTTTTATTTTTATTTTTTTACAAGGTTATGATAGCATGTTTGTACTGTTAAATATTTGATCGAGATGATATTTAACAAACAGATCTGCCTTAATAATTCACTAATTTGCATACGCACAGCAGAAGGCTTTGTAATAATGTCACGCTAACTGAATACACGGCAGGTTTTCCTGTAGATCAACTTGTGCGTTTTATGAAATGTAGCATTTAATAATAAAACACTGGAGATTTTTGCCGTCCTTTGACAGAGAAAAGATAAAACTGATGCCGAATTGGCAGATCATTTTCTGCAAAGTCTCTCTTTTATTTTTACAGGTGAGGTAGAGCATAGCTCCACTTCAAGTGAATAAGCAGATGCCATAACCTCTGTCACCCTCTCCTTCCCTCAGGGACATCACCACTGAGAGCCAAGCCTGAGTCCACTGTAGCCATGGCTGTCCTCGCAGTACATACCAAGCAAGAGAAGTGACAGGCAATTAATGCTTTTATTTCAAGTATGCATGTGCTGGTATAGGATATTGTACAGCTTTTGTATTTTTATATACCGTACATTTTTCACCAATTCCCTTTCTTTCACTCAGTCTTTTTCTCTTTCCTCCTCCTATTTCAGTAATAAATACCCACCTTAGGGTGTAGAAAACCAGGGGGGGTATTTCACAAAGCAGGGTTGCTGAGTTAGCTGGATAACTAGGCTGAGTAAAACCCTGAACAGCTCATTTTGACTTCAGACCACGTTCCAGATTTTGTAGGATTCCGGGTTTTACTCAATGCAGTTATCCAGTATATTTAGTAATCCTGCTTCGTGAAATGCCCCGCAAAATCCAGAACAACACAATGTGCAATCTTCCTGACCATTTCCGGGTTTCCACAAGTCTCAAACCCTGCTGACATTCCCTACAAGATTAAACACCAAATAGGGACCCTACAGTGCCATACCACCTCGCACTGTGCTCCTGCCGAATGGCTGAAGCTAAGCAGGTGTGGGCTTAGTTAGTACTTGGATGGGAGACCACCAGGGAATACTGAGTTGCTGCTGGAAGTGGTGTTGGTGGGCCAGCAGGGGGAAATCTTTCCTCTTGTCATATAAAAAATTTTAAAAAACCTCAATGCCCCAGTGCAGTGACGGGGACACTGTGCTGTAGGAGATGCCATCTTTCGGATGAGACGTTAAACCGAGGTCCTGACTCCCTGTGGTCATTAAAGATCCCATGACACTATTCGCAAAGAGTAGGGGGTTCATTGGGGTCCTGGCTAAAATCTCAGATCTTGCTCTCGCAAAAAAACTTGCCACCTAATCATCCCCTGATTTAATTGGCTAAAAAAATGTTCTCTCCCTCCAGTGGAGCTGCTCAGTGGCCAACAATAGAGGATTGAAGTTGTACTGGGCAGCTCCCAGGTGTGAATGTGTATGAGTGAGAAGCAGGGCGTTCCTGCAAAAGAGCATCCGTGCTCAGTGAACCTACACTGGGTAAATAAAGGTTAAATAAAAAAAAAAATTTTAAATCTAATTTCTAAGCAAAAGCGAAGAAGCAGTTGTGCTCTCCCTGGCATCTCTTGTCAGATTACGGTAGTATCCACTACAAATAGCCTACATCCTCTACTTACCAAAGTTTCCTTCTTTTATTTGCCAAAGGTCTGACTGTGGTTTTTGGTTCGCCTTCTAAAAACCCTCCTCCTTGCGTCTGCATCACCTATCTCAGTTTTCTTTTCAATTTGTCATATTCATGCCTCTTGTATGTTTTTTGTTGAATCATAACTTTTCAATTCAATTCAGTTCAATTCAGTTTTATTTGTATAGCGCTTTTTACAGAGAACCAGCCATAAAGACACTTTACAGAGTAGCAAGGCAAGAGACAGAGCGAAAAGAGCATGGAGACTCTTCTATGTGTGTGATAGAAAGCTCCACATGTGACAAGCGTGAATTGTTCTCCTTTCCGTTTTGAGCCTTAAAGTAACAATCGCGAAGATCTCTGTTTCGTTGTCATTGGCGGCATCTATGGTGATAAGCGGTAATTGCAGATGTGTTTCTGGACCTCACTTCCCAACTTCCCAACAGTGTCGTCTGTGTGACGTCAGTCAGTTGGCACCTGGGCCACGGTAACTATAACTCGTACTATTTACTGAATAAAAAATGGTTGTTATAAAAGTAACGTTATGTTCATACTCATTCATTGTCTAGCATTAGACTAACTTAAGCTGTCTTTACACTGCCGAGCTGGGTTAAAATGCTGTTGCAGACCTGGAGTAGAATTAGTGATGATCGATTTCCACAGACGTTCTTTATCCACCTCTTGCCCGGTATTAACATGTTTACACTATAGGGAAGAATCAGTGGGATTCGCTGTGGCTCCTGCAATTATGTATCTTGTGCACAATAAACATTGTCTTTCTCATGAATGATTGTTGTGTGATATTTTTGAAACAACTGCCTTGCAAAATAATACCCCTGGTGTTTCTGGTTTTGCTAGCTAAACTGTTCGAGAATAAAGCTGAGCTAGGTGTTAAATTAGCAATCAGAACAAGAAGAATAAAACAAAAACAAAGAAGATTTCATCAAAAAAGGGCATCAAGGCTGAAGGAACATATGAGGAAGCGCAATAAAATAATAACAACGCTAATCCATACTGCCGTATTTTTTTATTTAGTTTTCTCCAGCATGACATCTTTACACAGAAATTAGACCTGGCTCTGCTCCACCTATACCCCGGGGTTAATGCTCTGTGTAAAGACTGCTTTATTCTGATCATTATAATATATAGATGAACTTGATGGCAATGTGAATAACGGTAACGTTAAAGCCAGTTCAGATCAATGATTCACAACAAGACAAAGCGGTTTTAGAATGTTGCAGAGAAAATTGCAGCGGTGTGAACTGGTTAGTTGCAGAGCGTCTGAAGCCGTTGCCTGCTGTCTCAAAAGACCCACCTTGTCAAATCGCCAAGTGCAGTTTTAGAACGTCTACAATCATATGTCTTGGAAATTTACAAGTTGCATCCAGACTTGTTCTGAATCATTGATCTAAGCTGGCCTTTAGTTAGCTACATTGCAAGGTTGCAACAAGGTAGCGTTGCATTCGAGAGACGGTTTGCGAGGTCGGTTCGGATCAGAAGCGTTAGCTAGCGTTTTTTCTAATTGATAGCTGACATTAGATTAAGTTAATTACATTAGCGAGCTATCTAAGGCAACGTTACCTGATACGAGAGATGGCTACTGTGGCAAAAGCTAGGGTTAGGGTTAGGGTTACAGTTACGGTTACAGCTAGGGTTATGGTTACAGCTATGGTTAGGGTTAGGGTTACAGCTAGTGTTAGGGTTAGGGTTACTGGTAGGGTTAGGTTTAGGCTAAGGGTTACAGCTAGGGTTAGGGTTAGCATGACATCAAAGGTTAGGGTTAGGGTTACAGCTAGGATTAGGGTTATGACTAGGGCTCGGTTTAGGTTTAGTGTTAGGGTTACAGCTAGGGTTAGGGTTAGGTTTACAGCTAGGGTTAGGGTTAGGGTTACAGCTAGGGTTAGGGTAAGTGTTAGGGTTACAGCTAGGGTTAGGTTGATGGCCACAGCTAGGGTTAGGGCTACAGCTAGGATTAGGGTTAAGGCTAGGGTTCGGGTTATGGTTAGTGTTAGGGTTCCAGTTAGGGTTAAGGTTAGGTTTACAGCTAGGGTTAGGGTTACAGCTAGGGTTAGGGTAAGTGTTAGGCTTACAGCTAGGGTTAGGGTTTGGTTTATGGTTACGGTTAGGGTTAGGTTTATGGTTACAGCTAGGGTTAGGGTTAGGTTTACACCTATGGTTAGGGATAGGGTTACAGCTAGGGTTAGGGTTACGATTAGGGTTAGGATTACAGCTAGGGTTAGGGTTAGGTTTACAGCTAAGGTTAGAGTTGCAGCTAGGGCTAGGTTTAGGGTTCCAGCTAGGGTTAGGGTTAGGGTTACTGCTAGGGTTAGGGTTAGGGTTAGGGTTCCAGCTAGGGTTAGGGTTCATGTTAAAGCTAGGGTTAGAGTTAGGGTTACAGTTATGGTTAGGATTAGGGTTACAGCTAGAGTTAGGGTTAGGGTTAGGGTTACAGCTCGTGTTAGGGTTAGGGTTAGTGATTCAGCTAGGGTTAGGGTTAGCGTTACAGCTCGTGTTAGGGTTAGGGTTAGGGATTCAGCTAGTGTTAGGGTTCGAGCTAGGGTTAGGGTTACGGTTACATCTAGGGTTAGGGTTAGGATTAGTGCTAGGGTTAGGGTTAGGGTTACAGCTAGGGTTGGGTTAGGGTTACAGCTCGTGTTAGGGTTAGGGTTATGGTTACAGCTAGGGTTAGGATAAGGGTTACAGCTAGGGTTATGGTTAGGGTTAGAGTTCCAGCTAGAGTTAGGGTTAGTTTTAACACTAGGGTTAAGGTTATGGTTACAGCTAGAGTTAGGGTTACGGTTACAGCTAAGGTTAGGGTTAGGGTTACAGCTAGGGTTAGGGTTAAGGTTAAGGTTACAGCTAGGGTTAGGGTTTGTGTTACAGCTAGGGTTAGGGTTACGGTTACAGCTAGGGTTAGGGAAGGGTTACAGCTAGGGTTATGTTTATGGTTCCAGCTATGGTTAGGGTTAGTGTTAATAATAGGGTTAGGGTTTGGGTTTGGGTTACAGCTAGGATTAGGGTTAGGGTTACAGCTATGGTTAGGGTTAGGGTTACAGCTAGACTTTGGGTTCGGGTTAGGGTTATAGATTGGCTTAGGGTTAGCATTGCAGCTAGGGTTTGGGTTGGGGTTAGGTTTACCGCTGCGGTTAGGGTTAGGGTTACAGCTAGGGTTAGGGTTAAAGTTAGGGTTATAGCTAGGGTTAGGGTTAGGGTTACAGCTAGGCTTAGGGATAGGGTTCCAGCTAGGGTTAGGCTTAGGGTTAGGGTTAGGGTTACCGCTAGGGTTAGGGTTAGGGTTGCAGCTAGGGTTAGGGTTAGGGTTCCAGCTAGGGTTAGGGTTCATGTTAAAGCTAGGGTTAGGGTTAGGGTTACATTTATGGTTAGGGTTAGGGTTACAGCTAGAGTTAGGGTTAGGGTTAGGGTTACAGCTAGGGTTAGGGTTAGTGTTACACCTCGTGTTAGGCTTAGGGTTGGCGATTCAGCTATGGTTAGGGTTAGGGTTACAGCTAGGGTTCGGGTTTACGTTTTAGCTAGGGTTAGGGTTCGAGCTAGGGTTAGGATTACTCTTATATCTAGGGTTAGGGTTTGGATTAGTGCTAGGGTTAGGGTTAGGGTTACAGCTAGGGTTTGGTTTAGGGTTACAGCTAGTGTTAGGGTTAGGGTTAGGGTTACAGGTAGGGTTAGGGTTCGTGTTAAAGCTAGGGTTAAGGTTACAGCTAGGGTTAGGGTTAGGGTTCCAGCTAGGGTTAGGGTTCATGTTAAAGCTAGGGTTAGGGTTAGAATTACAGCTAGGGTTTGGGTTAGGGTTACAACTAGTGTTAGGGTTAGGGTTAGGGTTACAGGTAGGGTTAGGGTTTGTGTTAAAGCTAGGGTTAGGATTAGGGTTGCAGCTAGGGTTAGGGTTTCATCTATGGTTAGAGTTAGTGCTACAGCTGTAGTTAGGGTTTGGGTTCGGGTTACAGCTAGGGTTAGGGTAAGGGTTCCAGCTATGTTTAGGGTTAGTGTTAATAATAGGGTTAGGGTTTGGGTTTGGGTTACAGCTAGGATTAGGGTTAGGGTTACAGCTATGGTTAGGGTTAGGGTTACAGCTAGACTTTGGGTTCGGGTTAGGGTTATAGATTGGCTTAGGGTTAGCATTGCAACTGGGGTTTGGGTTGGGGTTAGGTTTACCGCTGCGGTTAGGGTTAGGGTTACAGCTAGGGTTAGGGTTAAGGTTAAGGTTATAGTTAGGGTTAGGGTTACAGCTAGGTTTAGGGATAGGGTTCCAGCTAGGGTTAGGCTTAGGGTTAGGGTTAGGGTTACCGCTAGGGTTAGGGTTAGGGTTGCAGCTAGGGTTAGGGTTAGGGTTCCAGCTAGGGTTAGGGTTCATGTTAAAGCTAGGGTTAGGTTTAGGGTTACATTTATGGTTAGGGTTAGGGTTACAGCTAGAGTTAGGGTTAGGGTTAGGGTTACAGCTAGGGTTAGGGTTAGTGTTACACCTCGTGTTAGGCTTAGGGTTGGCGATTCAGCTATGGTTAGGGTTAGGGTTACAGCTAGGGTTTGGGTTTGCGTTTCAGCTAGGGTTAGGGTTCGAGCTAGGGTTAGAATTACTCTTATATCTAGGGTTAGGGTTAGGATTAGTGCTAGGGTTAGGGTTAGGGTTACAGCTAGGGTTTGGTTTAGGGTTACAGCTAGTGTTAGGGTTAGGGTTAGGGTTACAGGTAGGGTTAGGGTTCATGTTAAAGCTAGGGTTAAGGTTACAGCTAGGGTTAGGGTTAGGGTTCCAGCTAGGGTTAGGGTTCATGTTAAAGCTAGGGTTAGGGTTAGAATTACAGCTAGGGTTTGGGTTAGGGTTACAGCTAGTGTTAGGGTTAGGGTTAGGGTTACAGGTAGGGTTAGGGTTTGTGTTAAAGCTAGGGTTAGGGTTAGGGTTGCAGCTAGGGTTAGGGTTTCATCTATGGTTAGAGTTAGTGCTACAGCAGTAGTTAGGGTTTGGGTTTGGGTTACAGCTAGGGTTAGGGTAAGGGTTACAGCTAGGGTTAGGGTTTGGGATACATCTAGGGTTAGGGTTAAGGTTACAGCTTGGGTTAAGGTTTGCGTTTCAGCTAGGGTTAGGGTTCGAGCTAGGGTTAGGGTTAAGGTTACAGCTAGGGTTATGGTTAGGGTTAGGGTTCCAGCTGGGGTTAGGGTTAGGGTTACTGCTAGGGTTAGGGTTAGGGTTAGGGTTCCAGCTAGGGTTAGGGTTCATGTTAAAGCTAGGGTTAGAGTTAGGGTTACAGTTATGGTTAGGATTAGGGTTACAGCTAGAGTTAGGGTTAGGGTTAGGGTTACAGCTCGTGTTAGGGTTAGGGTTAGTGATTCAGCTAGGGTTAGGGTTAGCGTTACAGCTCGTGTTAGGGTTAGGGTTAGGGATTCAGCTAGTGTTAGGGTTCGAGCTAGGGTTAGGGTTACGGTTACATCTAGGGGAAGTTTTAGGATTAGTGCTAGGGTTAGGGTTAGGGTTACAGCTAGGGTTGGGTTAGGGTTACAGCTCATGTTAGGGTTAGGGTTATGGTTACAGCTAGGGTTAGGATAAGGGTTACAGCTAGGGTTATGGTTAGGGTTAGAGTTCCAGCTAGAGTTAGGGTTAGTTTTAACACTAGGGTTAAGGTTATGGTTACAGCTAGAGTTAGGGTTACGGTTACAGCTAAGGTTAGGGTTAGGGTTACAGCTAGGGTTAGGGTTAAGGTTAAGGTTACAGCTAGGGTTAGGGTTTGTGTTACAGCTAGGGTTAGGGTTACGGTTACAGCTAGGGTTAGGGAAGGGTTACAGCTAGGGTTAGGGTTAAGGTTAGGGTTATAGTTAGGGTTAGGGTTACAGCTAGGTTTAGGGATAGGGTTCCAGCTAGGGTTAGGCTTAGGGTTAGGGTTAGGGTTACCTCTAGGGTTAGGGTTAGGGTTGCAGCTAGGGTTAGGGTTAGGGTTCCAGCTAGGGTTAGGGTTCATGTTAAAGCTAGGGTTAGGTTTAGGGTTTCATTTATGGTTAGGGTTAGGGTTACAGCTAGAGTTAGGGTTAGGGTTAGGGTTACAGCTAGGGTTAGGGTTAGTGTTACACCTCGTGTTAGGCTTAGGTTTGGCGATTCAGCTATGGTTAGGGTTAGGGTTACAGCTAGGGTTCGGGTTTGCGTTTCAGCTAGGGTTAGGGTTCGAGCTAGGGTTAGGATTACTCTTATATCTATGGTTAGGGTTAGGATTAGTGCTAGGGTTAGGGTTAGGGTTACAGCTAGGGTTTGTTTTAGGGTTACAGCTAGTGTTAGGGTTAGGGTTAGGGTTACAGGTAGGGTTAGGGTTCGTGTTAAAGCTAGGGTTAAGGTTACAGCTAGGGTTATGGTTTGGTTTCCAGCTAGGGTTAGGGTTCATGTTAAAGCTAGGGTTAGGGTTAGAATTACAGCTAGGGTTTGGGTTAGGGTTACAGCTAGTGTTAGGGTTAGGGTTAGGGTTACAGGTAGGGTTAGGGTTTGTGTTAAAGCTAGGGTTAGGGTTAGGGTTGCAGCTAGGGTTAGGGTTTCATCTATGGTTAGAGTTAGTGCTACAGCTGTAGTTAGGGTTTGGGTTTGGGTTACAGCTAGGGTTAGGGTAAGGGTTACAGCTAGGGTTAGGGTTAGGGATACATCTGTGGTTAGGGTTAAGGTTACAGCTTGGGTTAAGGTTTGCGTTTCAGCTAGGGTTAGAGTTCGAGCTAGGGTTAGGGTTAAGGTTACAGCTAGGGTTATGGTTAGGGTTAGGGTTCCAGCTGGGGTTAGGGTTTGGGTTACAGCTAGGGTTAGGGTTCATGTTAAAGCAAGGGGTAGGGTTAGGGTTACAGCTATGGTTAGAGTTACAGCTATGGTTAGGGTTAAGGTTACCACTAGAGTTAGGGTTAGGTTTAGGGTTACAATTAGGGTTTGGGTAAGGGTTTCAGCTAGGGTTCGGATTAGGGTTAGGGTTACAGCTAGGGTTAGGGTTTGCATTTCAGCTAGGGTTAGGGTTCGGATTAGGGTTAGGGTTACAGCTAGGGTTAGGGTTTGCATTTCAGCTAGGGTTAGGGTTCGAGCTAGGGTTAGAGTTATTGTTACAGCTACGGTTAGGGTTAGGGTTACAGCTAGGGTTAGGGTTCGTGTTACAGCTAGGATTAGGGTTAGGGTTACAGCTTGGGTTAAGGTTTGCGTTTGAGCTAGGGTTAGGGTTCGAGCTAGGGTTAGGGTTAAGGTTACAACTAGGGTTATGGTTAGGGTTAGAGTTCCAGCTGGGGTTAGTTTTAAGGTTACAGCTAGGGTTAGGGTTCATGTTAAGCTAGGGATAGGGTTAGGGTTACAGCTATGGTTAGAGTTATAGCTATAATTACGGTTAGGGTTACCGCTAGAGTTAGGGTTAGGGTTAGGGTTATAGCTAGGGTTCGGGTAAGGGTTTCAGCTAGGGTTAGCGTTAGGGATACAGCTAGGGTTAGGGTTGGGGTTCGGGTTACAGCTAGGGTTAGGGTTTGCGTTTCAGCTAGGGTTAGGGTTATTGTTACAGCTAGGGTTAGGGTTAGGGTTTACAGCTAGTGTTAGGGTTAGGGTTACAGCTAGGGTTAGGGTTAGGGTTACTGCTGGAGTTAGCGTTAGGGTTAGGGTTACAGCTAGGGTTAGGGTTATGGTTAGGGATACCGCTAGGGTTAGGGTTACATCTAGGGTTAGGGTTTGCGTTTCAGCTAGGGTTAGGGTTCGAGCTAGGGTTAGGGTTACTGTAACAGCTAGGGTTAGGGTTAGGGTTAGTGCTAGGGTTATGGTTAAGGTTAGGGTTCCAGCTCGGGTTAGGGTTAGTTTTTAAACTAGGGTTCGTCCTTTATGGACACCAACCAGAACGTCATTTTATGTCTCACATATTGAGCATTCTCCCTTCATCCCTCAGTTTCTGTTGCCAAACCAACAATCCAAAATGTTCAATAAAATCTTATGAATCCAATTTACAAAAAAAAAAAAAATTAAAAATGTTTGTCATAAAAAGAAAAAATAAATAAAGTAAAAAACAAAAATTTACTTCCATATCAGGGGCTGGGAGACAAAACCGCTGTAATCAGCAGATGCTTTATAAATGGCGATTGCGAAGCGGTCGTTTTCCTTTCCATCGACATGGTTTACAGTGTATAGCAGATCTCCAGAGGATAGCCCATCTGCTGTTTTGAAAAAAAGAATGTCTTTGTTTTGAGCTGAGTGAACCTTGGAACAATTTAGATACTTTTTTTTTTTTTTCGAAATGGACAGTAGCAATTTGAATATTTTTCACAACACCCAAGGCACCTACTCAAACTTTACCAATCCAGGCAGCACAAAAAAAAAAAAAAAAAACCAAAACAAAACCACACACATGTTTATAGGCTAAGAATGTGTTTGATCTAACCAATCCTGAAGCTCAGGCCTGATAGGGTATTTGAAACCATGGGCAACCTTAACATTTGAATTAGCATTTCACTTCTGCGGTGAATAGAAAATAAAATTCAGAAAAACACAAATTCTTATAGGCTGAGGGGGCCAGCATTCTGAAAGGGGATCTATTTTTATCACAGTCAGGATGCTGAGAGACATGGCAATGTAAATGATGAAGTCCAAGCGAAAAAGGAAAAGAATGGGCTCATGAGGAATTCGTTAAATGTGAAATGACATGTAGGCCAAGAGGAACGGGAACACACAACATTCTCAATGATGTAAAGTGCCTTTTGGATCTGGTTTTGTGACCTACACACACTCACACACACACACACACACATACACACACACACACGCACACACGCATGCACGCACACACACACGCATGCACGCAAGCACACACAAATACATAAAGGGCAGACACATCTGATCTTTATTCACGTGGACAAAAAGAAAAGACAATCTACTGTGTCAAGTGAAGAGAAGAAAATGCCAGAGCAACAAAATCTACCACAAACTGACTGCACTCCAGGGAATGTTTATACCATTCCATGACACTGAACAACGGTGATCGATGAAAAATCTTGGTGGATGAGAATATTTAATTATTTTTCAAAATTCTAAGTCAGTGTTCTAGAACTCCATTGCTTTCAATCACCAGTAGTGATTGTTACATCAGCATTAGAATGTTCAGTTAAGAACATTCTAATCACATATTTGTGATCTTACACCTTAAAGAGTTAATAGTATCATCTCAAGTACATCTGTATGTAATTTATGCTGCTTAATAATCAAACATATTATTTTGCATGTATTAATGTATTCATGGTTGGCACACCTGTATTTGCATTATTGTATTCATGATTTTGATTTTGTTTTTAAAATATTTAAAAGGAGTAATTCGATTTTTTCAAACATGCCTATGGCTTCAATAATGCTTTAGGGCTCAAATTAGGGTTTGGTTAGGGTTAAGAAAATCGTAAGTCTGAGGGTGGAGGCAAGTGTATGGTTGTGTTCAGTAGCTTGAAGAAAGGTAAGGACATGGGTTCGTTTTTTTATTGATCCAAAAAATAGAAGAAAAAAGATCCAAAAATGTTCATCTAGTAGCATGGGTACCTATGATCATAAAAAGATGTATAATTTTTTCAGGGAAAACTATTTTTTTTTAATGATCTCAAACATTATTTTGTATTTGTATTACTCTATTCATGATATTTTCATTGTTAAAAAAAAATTTTAATTCAATTTTTTGGAATGGATGGGTAATATTACAATCATGGTGAAATGGATGAATTAAAATGTGTTTGAAGAATTTAATGTGGATATTTTTAAGAAAAACCTGAAGACCTACCTCTATAAAAAGACTTTCTATTAAGAAGTTATTTCAATTTTGAATTTTTAATTCTCTTGTTATGTATTTATATATTCACTGATGATTATTTTATGATTATTTTATGTTATTATCATTTTATTGCTATTTTACATATTTGTGTATTTTACTGTCCTTTTGTGTGTTTTACTGCTATTTTACATATTTGTGTATTTTACTGTCCTTTTGTGTGTTTTACTGTTATTTTTATCTAATCATTTATATTCCTGTAAAGCACATTGATTGGAACTTTGTGTTTGAAATGTGCTATATAAATAAAGTTTATTATTATTATTATTATTATTATTATTATTATTATTATTATTATTATTATTATTATTATTAGTAGTAGTAGTAGTAGTAGTAGTAGTAGTATTATTAGTATTATAATTATTAATAATGTGTTTCTGTGGAAAATTGCAGAATACATAAGGCAATAGCCTTTTGTCCAAAAATGTTTCAAAAATAGTAAATGCCATTTTTTGGAACAGATGGATAGGAAATCTTTTTTTTCCTTTTCTATTACAAACACAGTGAAATCAATGAATAAAAATGTGTTTGAAGAATTTACTATGAATATTGTTTTTCTTTGTAAAATGGCCAAATACATAAGGCTTTATGTAAAAAAAAAAACTGTAAATGCCCTTTCTTTATATGGATGGATAGGAAATCATGTTTGTATTACAACCATGGTGAAATAAATAACTAAAAATGTGTCTGGAGAATTTTATGATGAATACTGTGTTTATTTGGAAAATGGCAGAATACACAGGGCTATAGCCTTATTTCCAAAAATGAAAAAAAAATTACAATGCAATTTTTGGACTTGGTTGCGTAGGAAATTGTGTTTGTTTTCATCTATGTTGAAATAAATAGTGGAAAAAGAAGTGTTTTAAGAATTTTATGATGAACAATCTGTTTTCTTGGAAAATGACAAAATATATTAGGCCTTATGTCCAAAAATATTTTAAAATTATTAAATACATTTTGACTGTACAATAGGTTTATATCTTAACCAACAGAGTGTTTGATGTAAAGCATTCTAACATTCTTTGGGAAATTCTTGCCGCGTTGTTCTGCTATTAAAGAGGAAATCAATCCACAATGTTTTTTTAATGTTATTAGAACATTTTGCGTCAGCTAGGATGAGTTGCCATACATAAGATTTAATCTCCCAGTGGTTTTGTCATTTGTGTTTCATGATCTTTTTCTCTGCAAAGTGGCCTGTGGTGTGATGTCTTTTGGTTCGGACACCATTTGGAGGCACGGTTTGGCTCGTACATTGATCACAAGTGCAAGCCGTGGTGCTGGGTAATCAGGGTGATCCATTCCTAGCCCTGATTAGGCGGTCAGTGGTATCGCCCTACCCGTTTCAAACCCACAAATAACAGGACCTGCAATAGGGGCCAGATACGGGTGGTGTGATTTATCAAGCAATTACAGGTCGGGTTTTCCAGATAGCGGCTCGTGGACCTTCAAGCAGTTTTTCTATTTGATATCCAGCGCAGGTATTGAGTTGAGCAGAGACACCTGGCAGCAATTCAGTTATTGTCTGTCTCCTTTTTTTTGTGAAAGCTGCTACTTTGTAGTAAAAACAAACGAAGTGGTTGGGGTTTATTTGAATTATTTTTAACTCATAATGTCAAAAAAAGTTTGGTTTTGTGTTTTTTATTTTTTTGACTGAGAAGGTGTCTGGGAATAATTTGTGATTTTTCCTTTTTGGCTGATATTTTTTGGCTGGTTTCCCCCTCTCCCCCTGTTATCTAAACAGAAATGGCAGTTGAGAAACGTTGCTTTCATGTAAGACATTTCAAACTGTAACTGACAGCTACAAACCAGCTCCACAAACACAGAAGAAAACCCTGATTTAAAATAAATGTTTTTCACTGGCTGTTGGCCTCCAGTGGCAAGATAGTGTGTGGTGTAGATCTGTCGACAGTTACACAAGATCCACGTTTTTTTTTTTTGTCTTCAGACTTACCTCAGATAAGGGGCACCTCATAGCATACATGAGAGCTAAGCTGAAGACAGGGGTTGTGCAATTAAATATGTAGCACAAAATGTTTCATTTGGAGCAGTGGTCGCATAAGGTATTTTTTTTAAAATCACTACCAGCAGTGTTCTGTACCCAGGAAGGATATTGTCTTTCAGTCTCCAACCCTCAACTGCAGATTCACCCAGACCACCATCACCCCACCTCCAAAAGACAAGACGAGAATAAACTCCTCCCAGGCTCTTCCCATGCTCCTGTCTCCTCATATACAGTAATGATGAAATAATTTTGTATGACTTCATTTGCCTGACGAGCTTTTTCTGTGAGTGACAAAGGAAAGAACTCCCAAAAAATGTTTTTCTGGCTTTTATTATGTATCCACAAAAAAGTATGAATGAATGAATAATAAAATTAAATTCAAAAGAATTAATTAATATGGTCATGTTTTCTGTGAAGGTGCCAAACAGGTGATTTCATGGTCCCAGGTGTCACCTGAAGGTGTTTGTTGTTCCTGGACTCCTGGTGTAGGGGTGGGGGGTGGGGGGGGTCCTGAACCTTTTGTTTAGAGTCTCAAGGTGAGGCAGGCCATGCACATGGCTGTTGAGTGATATTTGACGGTGATTGGGGTGATGTAAAACACCTCTTATTTTACACCCCTCACCTCTGGCCATGGTGACCAATACTTTTCACATGAAACCAATTAATGAACAAACATCAGGTTATGTTACTTACAAACAGTACTGTTATACTTGCTTTTTATTTTTTTAGATAAACTTTGATTCACCCCTATTGCCAAACTTTCTCAAAAAAGAAACAAACATTTTATGAACATTTTATAAACATTTTATTTTATGTTTCATAAGTAGCAAAACATGCTAAAAAAAAAAACAAGGAAACAAAATGCAGAAACAATTGCATCTACAGAGTTACTTACATACTGTCAAAATAGTTTGGAAACAAAAGCGTAGCAAATAGGTTTCATTTTTTATTTTTTAACTATTAGGCAAGGTGAGTCCCAACTGTTCAAATGTACATGCAACATGCAAGACAAAACTACTGGAAACATTTTTTTAAAATTATTAATTAGTTGAATGGAATCTTAAAAGCAGATCCTGCATAAGCATATATCATTCTCCAGTAATGGGGCTGATTGGACTGTTCAGATAATGGCGGATAAAGGATCCATCATTGTTTCAGTGACAGCGGGATGGGTCCCAGAATGGCGGTTGACCTTTAAATTAGACACCCACTTTACAGGACACTGCCATTCAGACCCCACACTGAGGCAAAGGGCCATCTGTGAAGCGTCACTGCCTTTCAATCGGCATCAGTCACAATCAGGAGACCGTGCACACACACTGTACACAGCACCACTCACGCTCAAAACGTATAAAACGAATACAGAATCATTAATTCGCCGCTCGGTTTAAAATGAGCAACAAATACCATTCCTGTGATATGACACACAAATTAACATTTTGGCCAAGAGCTCACGCCCAGCTATGCTACAGTGTGAGGACTTCTCACAAGGAACCCATATGAGAATAATCAATACCCAACAGTGCAGAAACATTACAGCAGCCATTACACGTGCAGATGGAGGAGGGGGTGACTGAATATAAATTAGCCATTCCCCTGCCCCCCCCATACCACCCCCCCCCCCCACCCCAAAATGTTGCTGATGACACACGACTCCTCTGTAACTGTGGGCTTCAAAGTCGTCTGCGTTGCCTGAGGAACCTGGGACAAAACCAGCCCCACTCATAGATGTTCCTCACCTGTGGCCCGTTTAGCAGCAAGTGTTCTGTGGAAAAAAAGAGGACTGAGGAATTCACAACTAATAGCAGAACGTTCCCATTACGGCAGTTACTTTGGACTGTGTCATTACGTAGAGGAAGCCTGCATGTACACACACACACACGCGCAGATAGACAGAGACACGCGCACACACACACATGCACATCAGCACATACATAGTCTCTCTCACTCTCTCTCTCACAGACCGACACACACATACGCACACAAACTCACAGTCTCTCTGTCTCTCTCAAAAACACACACTCACACACACATACAGACAGCAGTGGTCAGGGAATCAGACAGGATTTCAGTGCTACTCTCCTTGAGGCAGAGCAGAAAAATAAGAGTAATTACTACTATTCTCTCATCATTAGAGAAGCACATGAAACAGGTAGCACAAGCACCAGCAATAATCTTTAACTTACATAATCTAGTAAAATAATCAGAAAAGCTATGTGGACAGCAGCGCAGATTTGTATTCAAAGTAGGCATGAAACAGCTGATAAGGCAAACCTAGCACAAAATAATTAACATTCTCTCACATTAAATCTAATATCCTGTGGGGTGGGGGGTTACCGGGTGTTGCGGTGCCATTGCGGTGTTTTGGACGTGCCCAACAGACCAGCCATAAACGCTGATCATGCCAGTGCACCCCCAGAGGGGGCGCATAATCGCCCATAAGAAGGGGGGGGGGGTTGCTCGCGCGCGTCTTTTATGCACCAGCGAGCTCCTCTGATTGGCCTGACACCTGTACTCTGCCCGCGGCAGATGTGCATGAATTTCATTCCACGGACCGCCCCGCCACCACGCCAGTGTGGATCAGTTTGTGGGCCGTGGGGTGAAAACAGACGGCGGCGAAGGACAGCGTGCGCTTCCAGGGAGAGCATGGGATTGGCCGCCCTCCTCCTAACCAATGGGAAACACGGCAGCCATTACGCTGGGATAATTCTACACTTTAATATTAGTTTGTTTTTTTCCCCCCAGAGTACATTCAACCATGAAAATATGCAGTGATATTTAATTGTTTATTTTTGTTAAGCAAGTCTAGGAATGAGGAGAGAGTTTGCCAGCGAGCGAGTGAGCGAGAGGGAGAGAGTGAGGGAGGGAGGGAGAGAGAGAGAGGGAGAGAGTAAGGGAGGGAGAGAGAGAGGGAGAGAGTGAGTGAGGGAGGGAGAGAGAGAGAGGGAGAGAGTGAGTGAGGGAGGGAGAGAGAGTTCTTTCAGGGCAGAGGCCTATTCACACTTGCATCAGATATGGGTCACTTACATGAATGTGAACAGTCAATGCAAAAGGATCTGATCCAAGCCAAAAAAATCAAAATTGAGCATTAAGGCCGGTAATGTGTAACTTAGACCTAACCTGTGACCGGTATCTTCATGAACAGAGTTAAACTTTTGTTGAACCGGCACAAAAACTTTTTAACTATGATGAATATATATTTGATATACTGGATATATGGTAGATTTAACATCATGCACATCTTGTTGCAATCTGTGAGGCCTATAACCTATGTGTGTATGTGTGTGTGTGAGTGTGTGGATGCGCTTGTGAGTGCAATGGCATGCATGTGTGATTGGGTATGTCTATGTGTGTGTGTGTGTGTGTGTACACATCTAAGTGTATTTATGAGTGTATGTGTGAGAGAGAGTCTTTTCATTCTTGAGTCCTTTGATTTCAGTGTTCCTCTGTTCTCAGAATGTTTATTCCCTCACAGAAGATACCACGGTTATGAAAAAGCACACAAACGCCACAGAACAAGGTCTCTTAGCTCTTGAATGTGTGTCTGAGTGCTTGGTACAAGACTGGCCGCAAATATTAATGAGGACGTAGGTATGATAAACATTCCGGAACATGAGTCAGTGACTCAGAGAGACAGTCGAATGATTCCATAGAAACGGTGACTGCATAAATCCCACAGAAAAAGAAAAATAATAATTCAAAAACAACAGCAGCAAAACATGCCGGATCAAAGGAATTACCATAAGCAGCCAGTGTCTGAGTAATGCATGAAATAAGACACAAAAAATACAGCAGCAATATTTCTTTACGAATACATAAAACTAACAAGGTTTTGCCAAGTAGAAAACATTTAATGCATTTCATACAGAGGGTCAGTGACGGTTTAAATAAACAAACCAGGGGAAGTTTAAATTAATAAAGTGAAAATTTTACCTGTCCATTCTGGGTGTTGTCCAGTCCTGATGGTCATGGCCTTTATAATACATGCAGTTAATCATGTGCATAATGTTGTACTGATTGAATGCATTAGAACTATGCAAGAATTATGCAAAGGCATTAAGTATTCACTGAATATATTAAAGCTAATCTCAAGGACAAAATGTTGTGTGGATAGCTTTCTTGATCCTTATCCGTAACGTTTCATATTATACGGTTTAGATAGTGATTGGTGCGTATTTTATTAGTGTATATAAAGTGTATAGCATAGCATAACATAATATACAATGAGCTCCATAATGTTTGGGACTAAGACTTTTTCCCTTGATTTCTCTCTGTTCTCCACAATTTTAAATCTGTAGTGAAATGGTTGACATTTGGTTAAAGTGCAGATTCCCAGCTTTATTAAGGGTATTTTTTTTAATGCACTTTGGTTTCACCATTAGAAATTACAGAACTTTTTATACATAGCCCCCCCCCCCCCCCCCAGATTCAGGGCAACATGATATATGGACCATATTACCGTTATGTAAATGAACATAGTCATGTTTATAAATTTGTTGCATATCCTTTGCATGCAATGAGTGTATGAAGTCTGTGACCCATAGACATCACCAGGTGCTCAATATCTTCCCTGGCGATGCTCTGCCAGGCCTGTACTGCAGCCATCTTCAGCTCCTGCTCATTTCAGGGACTGAAGTTTTCTCTTAAGAACACGTTCAATTGGATTCAAATCGGATGAATGACTTGGCCAGTCCAGAATTTTCCAGTCTAGTTTTTCCAGTTTTTCTAGCTTTGAAAAACACCTGTGTTGCTTTAACATGAGCAGATAAGATGCTTCTGTACACACGAGGATTCAATCTGCCACTGCTGTCAGCAGTTACATCATCATGGAAGACAAGTGAGCCAGTACCTGTGGCAAACAGTAACCTGGCCATCCTGTTTTTGCAGCTTGCTAGAGGTTTACTGTCTTATGCAGACACTAGTCACGGGCTCATCCACGTCTGCCTCCTGAAGATCATTTATAATCTGGCGGTTTAGGGGGTTTTCCTCATTATGGTGAAAATTTGACAGTTATCAACTGTAGAAGCCTTCTTTGGCCTACCAGGCCCTTTGCAATTACTGAGTTCACCAATGTTCTTATTCTTCTTAGTGATGTTCCAAACACTTGATTTTGGTAAGCCTATGGTTGGACATTTGTCCATGATTATTTTTGTCTAATTTCTCAGTCTTACAATGCCTTCCTTTACTTTCATTGACACAATTCTGGTGCTCATGTTGATAAACGCCAACAACAGACACCAAACGCAATCAAAAGCCTAGAATCAAGACTAGATACTGAAAGCTCCCTTATACCGGCATAAAGGAAGCAACTGAACACACCAGACTTATCAGACAAAACACCTGTGAAGCCATTTGTGCCAAGTGCTATGGTGACCTGATGGGGGGGGGGGGGGGATCGGGGGGGTGGGGGTCTACGAATAAAAAGTGCTATTATTTGTTTTAAAGCATGTATAAAAAATACCCTTTAATAAAAGCTGAGACTCTCTGCTTTAACCTAATGTCACTTGTTTCATTACAACTTAAAAATTGTGAAGTACAAAAGTGTTTAATCAAAAATTGTGGAGTACAGAGCCAAATAAAAAAAAGTGTCTGTCATAAACATTATGGAGCTCACAGCAAGCTGAAACTTTTGAAAGACGTTTTGTCTGTGCAAATTTGAATCACAGTCCATAGGTAGATGATAAATAATAAGTATGCAACAAAAGTAATGACTGTGTGATATACTGCCAACAACTTAATTATAGGCTACATAAATACTGGAAAACAACCAAAATGCCTTTAACTTTTAATGTTCCATCTGGTTTCACTCCAAAGATTCAGTAATATACTTCCTTACTACTAATCTAAATGCCATGTTTATTCTTTCTGGCATTTTTTCATCTTGCATATTTCACATCTTTGCCTGGATTAGAAGCTATATTTTTATATTAGATGTGCATCTGGCTACTGTGTCAGCTTTTTTTTTTTGCAATGCAGCTATACCCTGCTGTCATTGCATACAAGCAATAGGTGCTCAGAATAGGTACCTGACAAAGAATGACCGTAGTTACTTGCCTTACATACCAGGTCTGTTTTGTGTGAACCGGTCTTTATGCAGCCTGCAACATCGTATTTCTAGCATTGGGGCTCTCATTTCAGTGGACAGATAAATAAAATAAATAAACTGGGCACTTTGCTAGTGTACCAAACCTGTAAACAAAACACAGAAAAATGGGTTTGGACTTGGCAATGGGGTTACAATCCATTCTTTTTTTACTGTTACCACTGCAGTGAACAGTCTCGAACCCGTAAAAAGCTAACTTTCCTCACAATGGGGAAAAAGAGGACTCAGGGCTCACAGCAGAGTGAAGGAAGAACTGCATATAATCACTGCGATATGAAAACTATGGTATTTTTCTAAAATGCGCATTCCATATTCTCTTTTTCATAAGCTGCCTCCTCGCCAGGTGTCTTTATCTAATCAATGAGGAATATGAAGTTATACTCCACTTACATTTGCATTAACAGTCTTCTCTAGCGGATTTTTACTTTTTTTTTTCTTTAAGAGTTTCAAGTAGTCCTCACATTCAACTTCACACGTGCACATATAGACGAAAACGTTGGCTGAGCAGACCAATACAAGAAGAATCTGTCCAGTGGACTTCCAAACACAGAGCTCCAAACACAGAACTCCAAACACAGGGAGTTTTAGTGGGAAAGCCCCAGACTTACTGCCATTAAATAAAAGACAAATTCAGTCTGAGTTTGGCTAGCACTCTCACTGGGAGTGGCACTCTGGCAGGGCATGACTCTGACCACTGATTGGTTTAAAGGACAGAAGGGCTGGGGCCCTCTGACCACTGATTGGTTTAAACGGCAGCAGGGCTGGAGCCCTCTGACCACTGATTGGTTTTAAAGACAGCAGGGCTGGGGCCCTCGAGGAGAGACAGTCTGTCTCCTACAGATACGAACCATTAGCTGACCAATGACACGGAACCTGCAGCACCCTCTGGCCTGAGTCTGGAGCTCTCTCTGTCTGTCTCACCTGTGCTAGAGAGAGATGGAGGGGGGAGGGAGAGGGAGAGAGAGGGAGGGAGGGAGAGACAGAGAGGGAATGAGAGAGAGAGACAGAGAGAGAGAATGAATGAGAGAGAAAGACAGAGAGAAATAAAATGAGAGAGAGGCTTTTAAATATTTCCTATGAAACAGTTGCTGAACAGAGAAAAAAGTAATTAAAACATTTTGACACGTAGACTCTCATGAGGAAATGAGCACGGTGTTTTTTTATTTACTTATTTATTTATATATTTATTTCTGGGTTTTTGTCTGTCTCTTTCTAATAGAATACAATATGATACAATGATCTTCTCCATTTTGCGGTGGTTTTGTAGCCTAGCCATGAATTACATGCATGGGAAGTCTCACCTGAATTTGTTGCAGCTTGACAATCAAGTTGAATTATATCCTGTCTATCAGTAGTGTGTGAAAGAAAAGAGTGAAAGGCCTATTCTAGACAATAAATAAATAAATAAATAAAATTAAGTCATAGTAAGATGCACACAAATGAAAACGATGCAGATTTAAATTCTATTAGGCCCTAATGAGGCTGCCCACATGGCCTGCGTGAAATATATTTAAACAAGAAAATCACTGAAAACTGCAGACTGAGTGTGCAGAAATCAGGACCGTGGGGGGTGGGGGGGGGGCGTGGGGGGACAGCAGTCTGATCGGCCCAAGGAGGACAGGTTGTGATCTATGTTCACTGCAAAAGGTGGAGGCAGAGCAGCTCTTAAAGGCTAAAATGAGGGACACATTCTCAAACACAGTTTGGCTCGTTAATTTTGGGGGCTGCTCAGCTTGTCAAACTAAGTTTGTGGGTAAAAAAAAATAAAATAAATAAATAAATAGTGAGTAACAGTTGAGGACTAGTGTTGAATTCAGAGCAGAGAGAGAGAATCTGAACATACTGGGGGAGAAGACAAAAAAAAACTCATTTATTTCTCTGTCCAGATAGGCTGGTACAGCATACAGAATACTCCATCCATCAGCCCTGCAAGTACAGAAACTAAAACAAACAGCAAGCACTACTAAGGCCCCGGTCATCACTGCTGCTATCATTACAAGTCCATTATTAAGATGCATTTGTTGCTAGAAAGAGCCACAGTGTAATGCTGTGCAGCATCGTTGTGCATACTTTAGCATCACGTAGCAACATCCAATTTTAATAACACAGCAATACAATAATGAAATCATCCGCTACAGGTGGCCGAGTCAAAGGAAGAAGCTGGAGGTAAATCACGGAATTATTTTCATAAGCGTAAGATGGCTTCTATTAAAACAGTCAGAAACAACCGTACGCAGGCCTGCTACATGAGCAATACCTGGGGTGTAGGGCCTTGGTAAGAGGAGTTAGAGCGGCAACCAGACTTTGTTTGCTAGAAAGCCTGCTGCTGTTTGCTCTTCTTCTCCAGTTATAGTCACAACAACTCATCCACTTCACCTAGGGGGTCACCATCACAAACAGAACTGCTTTTTAAAAAATCTCTCTGGAGGGAGATTTAAAAAAAAAAAGCACAGATACCGATGATACAGATACAGAGAGAGATACCAGATACAGATACAGAGAGAGATTCCGATACAGATACAGAGAGATACCAGATACAGATACAGAGAGAGATTCCGATACAGATACAGAGAGAGATACCAGATACAGATACAGAGAGAGATTCCAATACAGATACAGAGAGAGATACCAGATACAGATACAGAGAGAGATTCCAATACAGATACAGAGAGAGATACCAGATACAGATACAGAGAGAGATACCAGATACAGATACAGAGAGAGATACCAGATACAGATACAGAGAGAGATTCCAATACAGATACAGAGAGAGATACCAGATACAGATACAGAGAGAGATACCAGATACAGATACAGAGAGAGATTTCGATACAGATACAGAGAGAGATTCCAATACAGATACAGAGAGAGATACCGGATACCAGACACCAGATACAGAGAGAGATACCAGATGCAGATACAGAGAGAGATTCCAATACAGAGAGATACCAGATACCAGATACGGAGAGAGATACCAGATACAGATACAGAGAGAGATACCGGATACCAGATACCAGATACAGAGAGATACCAGATACCAGATACAGAGAGAGATTCCGATACAGATACAGAGAGAGATACCAGATACCAGATACAGAGAGAGATACCAGACACCAGATACAGAGAGAGATACCAGATACCAGATACACAGAGAGATACCAGATACCAGATACAGAGAGAGATACCAGACACCAGATACAGAGAGAGATACCGGATACCAGATACACAGAGAGATACCAGATACAGAGAGAGATACCAGATACCAGATATAGAGAGAGATACCAGATACCAGATATAGAGTGAGATACCAGATACCAGATGCAGAGAGAGATACCAGACACCAGATACAGAGAGAGATTCCGATACAGATACAGAGAGAGATGCCAGATACCAGATACAGAGCGAGATACCAGATATAGATACAGAGAGAGATACCGGCCCGGGCCCCAATTCATTACCCCGTAAGCAGTGAGAGAGGGAGGGCGGTCGGGCAGGCGGTCGGTCGAGTGTGGCAGAGCTCGTGAAACGGAGAAGAATGGATGGGATCCTCAGAGGATGGGGCGCCATTAGATAAGCTCCCCCATTAACGGCAGATAAACCACGCTGATGTATCGCCATGGTGATGTATCGCTGAACCCCCACGAGGAACGCTTGTCACCGTGACTGTAATGTAATGTAATGTGATATCAACCCTAACAGTGATGTCAATCCAAGCTGTGCCATCAACCCTAACAGTTATGTCAATCCAAACAATGATACCAATCCTAACAGTGATAATAACTCTGACTGTGATGTCAACCCAAACACTGATATCAACTCTGATTGTGATATAAACCCTAACAATGATATTAACTCTAACAGCGATGTCAGTCCAAACAGTGATATGAACTCTGACAGTGCCATCAGCCATAACAGTGATGTCAACAATAACAGTGATACCAAGCCTAACAGTGATATCAACCCTAACAGTAATATCAAAAAATATCTTCATGTGGTTCAGCAAGCTAGCATGAAAATGGTTCCTCAGAGACTGCAGACCAACTTAATAACATTACAACAGGCCAAACTATAACCTTACAATTGTCGGATATGTAGTTTTTAGATTATCACCTTTGAGAAACAGACAATATAATTTGGGTGACCATAGAAATGTATCTGTTTATTCTCTATCTCCCTCCCTGCTCCACAAAAATCAAGATAAACATCTTTGGGCAAGTAGGGTCATGTAGTAAAGTAGGTCTTCTAACTGGGGTGTCCCGGAAAGTTTTCTCTCCTTTGAAAGTTTTATGGTTTTATTGCCCTCTGGAGGAAACTCAAAAAGTCAGAGACCCTGTATGGCTATATGCCATACAAAGAATGTTCCTTGTGATCTGAAATTTGAATGCATTCTGTGATATTTAACTGAAATCACTGTGTGAAAATCCTAGTGTCTATATAAATAAGGATTATTGAGGCCTGATCATTAGAATTTACATTCTTAGAGCTTGTCAGTTAAAAGTGGAAAATAACATGGTACGACTGTGTTTTTGTTACGCTGAATATATTTGGCCTGAAGGTGGAAATTGCAACTGGTGAGATTTAACAATTATTTGTCTATTCAGCTCTTGTTGTCAAAAGCAGTCATAAACTTGCATGATTCTTTCTTTGATAGCTGAGCTGGATTACCTGTCAACATATTCATGTTTGATCTTTTTATGAAGGGCTTAAAACAAGGAATCTTTTGATATGATAATATCACAGCACTTAAACCGGCTTCCAACAACATAAAGCAACTTTAATATGCAAATTTGTCAGTTTTCAGATAAGATAGTTCCTGTCTACAACAACACCCCCACACTTCTCACTTCACCAAATCAGCACAGCCAGGTTGCCCCCTCCCTCATAGAGGCACTTAAAAATGCAGACTTTTCTTTAGCTAGTCAGTCAGAGCCGGGAGGAAGAAAATAGTTAGTGGGGGGCGGGGGGGTGGGGGTGGGGGACTTAACATTAGCCAGTAACATCTGTTGCAGTGGATATTCTGGGTGGATATCTGCTGTAGCCTAACGAGGAATCTGAGCTTTGCATCTGGGCCTAGTATTGTGTGCTGTTTGGGCTTGCAGGATCTGACACCTCTCCTGGCATTTTTACATTTTCATCCCTGGCTTTTTGGAATATTCAGCTGTCTTTTGGTTTTTTCGGCTCTGATCTTGGTTTCGCATGGGCCATTTTCTTTTTAGGAGAAAGCTGTGGTTTGGTATTTTCTTTCATTTTATTTCTTGTGTGACTAACTTGTCCACATCTGTAACATTTGCTATTTTTTTAAAGATAGTTGAACCTCATGTTTAGATCAGATGCGAATGTTTGTTGTAACTTAATACATTTCTCCATTTTTGAGCTAGTTGTGAAAATCTCTGCTTTATACTTACAATTTATACCATTTCACGTATGGCATTTTGATTGAGTTTAACGTTAGCTAGCCTGCTATGGGTACCTGCTGTCACTGACAGAGTCTGCAGAGGGTGGTGTAATGTTAGTTAAGGTGTGTGGTACCAGGTTACAAAGTCAATGTGTTGGTATCGATCAAGCAGACTGTTTCGCATTGAAGTAATAGCCAATATGAAACTGCCTGGGGTGTCAGTTCATTATCTGCATCAACTTGAGAAATACAATTGCAAGAAAAAAAGTTTGTTAACTTTGTAATTACTTGGATTTCTGCATTAATTACTAATTAAATGTGGTCTGATCTTCATCTAAGCCACAATAATAGATAAATTCAGTCTGCTTAGACTAATAATAAGCAAATAATTGCACTTCTTGTCAATACTGAATGCATCATTTAAACATTCACAGTCAACGCTGGAAAAAGTATGTGAACCCCTAGGTTAATGACTTCTCCAAAATCTAATTCGAGTCAGGTGTTTCATTCAATGAGATGAGATTGGAGGTGCCCAACCCTATTAAAAAAAAGTTTGGTTGCTGACAGAGTCTGCCCTTCTCAAGAAACATCTGGTCATGCCCTGATCAAAACAATTTTCAGAGGACTTAGCAGAAGAACTGTAGAGTTGCATAAAGCTGGAAAAGTATTTCTAAAGGCCTAGGTGTTCATCAATCCACAATAAAATAAGTTGTCTACAAATGGAGGAAATTCTGTATTGTTGCTACTCTCCCTAGGAGTGGGCATCCTGCAAAGATCACAGCAAGTGCACACCGTGTAGTGTGAACGGAGGTAAAAATGAACCCCAGGGTAAAAGCAAAGGACCTGCAGAAATCTCTTACACTTGCTAAAGTCTCTGTTGAGGTGTCCGCTATACGAAAAACAGTAAACAAGAATGGTATTCAGGGGAGGATACCATGGAAGATAACTCTGTTCTCCTATAAAACATTGCTGCATGTCTTAAGTTTGCAAAAGACCACCTGGATATTCTACAATGCTTCTGGGACAATGTTACATGGACAGTTGAGGAGGAAGTTGAACTTTTTGGCAGAAATGCACAACGCAATATTTGGAGGAAAAAAGCACAGCTTATTAAAGGAGATGTTGTGACATGACCTGAAGAAGGCTGTTCATGCAATAAATCCAAGAAATATCAATGGACAGACAGTTTTGTAAGGAGGAATGGATTAAAATTCGTATTAATCATTGAGCAGGTCTGATCAGCAACCACAGCAAACATTTGGTGGAGGTCACTAGATACAAGGGTTCACATACCTTTTCCAGCCTGAACTGTGAATGTTTAGAGGCTGTATTCAATAAAGACATGACAAGTACAATTGATTGTGTTAATAGACTTAAATAAATTTGAGGTAAGTGAAAATCAGACCACATTTAATGAGTAATTAATGCAGAAATCCAGGTAATTCCAAAGGGTTTACAAACTTTTTTACAACTTTGCAACTGTAGGTTCTCAAGGAGTGTATTAAATACACTGAAAAAATTCTATAGTGTATTTAATAACCGTAGAAGTGGATCGCCAGAATGACAGTTTGATGTGTCTGAAACAAAAAAATGGTTTCTTTGTTTTTTTCAACCTCAGGTTTTTTTCCATGGAAAATCTTGTATTGTGACAAAATATGCCATATAATATCTGTATATTTTCACATGAGGCCACCTGAGAATTAATAAAGAAGAAACGACAGTTCAAGCTTGAATTAATGTCTTCCCAAAATATTTGTAATTTAAGTGTCATGACTTTTGAATTAAGTGCAGCAGAAGTCAAACAGTTTCAGCTGCAGGGTTTAGGATTTTTTTTTTTTAGAAAAAAATCCTAAAAAAAAGAAAAAGAAAAAGAGATAAACTTGATTTATTTCCCTCTTAAGGAAATGTCTTTTGTCTTTTTATACCTGCAATGGCTTGAGGCTAGTAAGATAATAACGCAGAGACACAAACCATATAATAGAGCATTAAATTCCTGACAGATTACCCATATTATTAAAAAGGGAGACTATCTGGTAAAGGTTGACATAAAATTTGGGACAACCCCCCCACCCCCCCCTTTTTATTTGGCTCTTTGGCTCTGTGCTCCTCAATTGTATATTTGCAATCAAACAATGCAAATGTGATTAAAGTGCAGATTCTCAGCTTTTATTAAAGGGTGCTTTGTAACACTATTCATGTTTCACCATGTTAAAATGACAGGACTTTTTATACATAGCCCCCCCATTTCAGGGTGTCATAATGTTCGTGACAAATGGCTTCACAGATGTTTCGGATTAGTCAGGTGTGTTCAGTTGCTTCATTAGAGAGCTTTCAGCATCTAGTTTTGATTCTAGGCTTTTGACTGCATTATGAGTCTGTTATTGGTGTTTTGCCAGCATAGGGACCAGAGTATATGTCCCAAATATTATGGAGCTTACATATACATGAATACAATAAAATAATTGTGGATACTTACTGTATGACACAGCATGATGGACATTTCAGAAATCTATGCTTCTCTTGTGGAAATCATATAGTTGCACATGGTGACAGTGTGTATAACTATGAAGGGATTATTTTGCATAAAATAACTTGCAATGAATGATGTGAGAATGGTCTCTCCGGTACTGTAACCTCAAGAATCTGTCAGTGAAAGCTCAACCGCCCCCTCCATGCTGCACTACTGGCCGTACATATACCTGCTGTAACATACCTGCGCCGTGTGTGGAACGCAGCATCCATTGTGTGATCCACACCTGTGTTGAACAATGGCTTGGTGGTTGCAGGTTCAATTCCCAGGCGGGGAAACTGCTGAGCGAGGCACTTCATGCAAATTGCTTCTGTAAATATTCCGCTGTGTAAATGGGCTGTATGAAATATGTAAATCGCTGTGTATGGGAGGCTCTGCAGAACGCCCAAATACAAGGGAAATGGAATGTTGTACCGATTTTTCATTTGGCCTGCCGCTGTTGAATTTATTAATTTTTTTTCTCACAAGAGGTACATGTTTTACGTGTGGATGGGTAACGTAAGCGGTCATAAGTTTCATCCTAGAAACACTAGCCGCACTTTAGGTGTGAATTATCACTCTGATCTAATCTGTGACACTGAGTCATGCGTAAAGTCATACATAAGAGTGCAGTTGTGAGGGCTTTTATAAAAAAAAACCAACGCCGCGTTAAATGTTAAATGAAGAATTGATCTTTGTAAGTTTGTGGCGCGAGTGTTGAGTCACTGACATTTGGAGATGCTGCGTTAGTCCAACCACACAGCTCATTCATCTGAGCGTTGCAGAGAACGAACACAAAGCAGAGGTGGGCGTGCTGTTCTGATTGTGCTGGAAAAGAAACGAAAAGAGGGTGGGGGGGGGGGGGGTGCTGGTGGGGGGACGCATGACTCCCAGGCCTTACAGATTAAAACGGTGAGAAATTCAATTTGCCGTGTGAATTGTACCTTTTTTTTTTGCTCGGGGTTTTATGCTGACAGCTGCAGCCTTGGCGGAGGGGGAGTGGGTGTAGTGTTGAGTGCGGGGAAACGCAGGGTTGAAGTGGAAGAGTTCTGTCAGATGTGATGCATAAGACCGCAAGCTGTGATGAAACGGAAGTCTGCGTTCTCACATAATACACAATTACAGTGGCAGCGATTTCTACCCCCCCCCCCATAAGTTCTAGGTTACATGTGACAGCATTTCCTGTGATGCATTAACACACATTATGGGGGCATTAACACCCATTACGGAGGTTTGTAAAGCATGTTTAAAAGTAATATACTCCACATGCAATAGTGTAATTGAACATTAAATATTAAGATAGTGCTGAGTGGTACAGGGAATTCTCAACTTCCCATAAGGAACAGCGAGCCTGAGGGGCTAGCCAAAGTAGCACACCCCTAACCCCCCCCCCCCCCCCCCCAAAATCCATTAATGTAACTAATATCCTATAAAATGACACTTCGAAGAGAATCTAAGTTGAATGCTAATTGTGGGGCGCCGCCGAAGCTTTCTACTAGTCGGCAAATCCCTAAAAGTGAGCCAGGGAGTGAATTTTATTTTATTTTTTTTTAAAAAAGCTTTCAGGTGGGACGCGCGCAGTTGGCGAGTTCGCATTACCACTGGTTGTACCAGGATGTACGCGCTGTTCACGTTTCCGCCGGTTGTGCCAGGATGTACGCCCTGTTCACGTTGCCGCCGGCTGTGCCAGGATGTACGCGCTGTTCACGTTGCCACCGGCTGTGCCAGGACGTACGCGCTGTTCACGTTGCCGCCGGTTGTGCCAGGATGTCCGCGATGTTCATGTTGCCGCCGGCTGTGCCAGGACGTACGCGCTGTTCACGTTGCCGCCGGCTGTGCCAGGACGTACGCGCTGTTGAAGCGGTGGTGCCTAACGCAGGAATCACGCCTCCTGCCCTGGGCCTGTGGCACAGAGTGCGCTCCATATAGAGCATCAGCGGCAGGTTTGAGTTTAGAGCGGCAGCCTTGACTTCAGTTCTCCATACAGAGCGTCAGTCTTGAGTTCAGTTCTCCATACAGAGCGTCAGTCTTGAGTTCAGTTCTCCATACAGAGCGTCAGTCTTGAGTTCAGTTCTCCATACAGAGCGTCAGTCTTGAGTTCAGTTCTCCATACAGAGCGTCAGTCTTGAGTTCAGTTCTCCATACAGAGCGTCAGTCTTGAGTTCAGAGCTCCATGCAGAGCGTCAGTCTTGAGTTCAGTTCTCCATACAGAGCGTCAGTCTTGAGTTCAGTTCTCCATACAGAGCGTCAGTCTTGAGTTCAGAGCTCCATACAGAGCGTCAGCCTTGAATTCAGATCTCGGTACAGAGCGTCAGCCTTGAATTCAGATCTCGGTACAGAGCGTCAGCCTTGAGTTCAGACAAGGTTAAGCAGGGAAGGGGGCCTCCCTCCATAAATCCAAACGGACAATCGCCGCTTCGCGTGTGTAAATATTATTTCTCCGTTCCCGTAGATCAGCGGAGCCGACGTTGCAACTCTGTGTTTTATTTACACTGCGCACCATCAAGTGAGATTTTGCACTGGCATAGCATTTCAAACCTCCGTACAAAAAAAATAAAAAATAAAAAAGGCGACGGCAACAGCAGAAAATGCTCGCTGTAACGTGGATTGCATTTACTGCACGCATGTTGAAATGTGATAGCTTTTTATCGCTGTTGCTGCTGCTTTTGGGGGTTGGCGGCCCCATTTCATTTCTTCCAGTTCCCCGACATGTTTGTCAATTCCATTTTTTTCTCCCCCCCCCCCCCCCCCCCCCAAATTTTTTTCTCAAAATGTTTTTCATCACCTGTGCTGGGTCCTGAAGCAATGTTACAGTAATAAGAAAAAAGATGTGAAGAAAGACAGAGAGAGAGAGAGAGCAAGAGAGAGTGAGAGAAAGAGAGAGGGAGAGAAAGAAAAAGAAGAGAGAGAGAGAGAGAGAGAGAGAGAGTCTGCCCAGCAGGTTCACAAACGAGCCCAGAGATGGAAAGTGAAGGATACCACTCGTTTATTTCGTTTTCCTCCTGTATTACCGTTTCTGGGGTCAGAAACTGTCAAATCACCGGCAGAACATTTCGCACGGAGCCGCGTCGAGTTCAGAACAACTTTTAAAATTGCTCGGGCATTTTTCTAAATTCTTTACCGCTATCATTCATCAGCGAACCCAATGATCCGTCATCATTTTAAGGCCGTTTCATCAGCGGGCAACACTACGGTACCGAAGCCAAAGAGACAATTGCCTCTGGGCCGACCCTGCATATGAATTTTCACTTTAAATACATAAACCCAACTGCCGTTTACCGCTTTGGGCATCTCCCACATTTTTCTGAACGTCCTTTCAGAATCTTATACCTGTTGATCTGTCATTATCTGATTAAATTCTACAATTTGTGTAGACATTTTATCGAGTTGTATTAAAAAAACATTATAGTCTTCTGTCTCAGATAATAAATAGAGCCATTTGGGCATATTTCCAGCTGTATAAATGGATGCAAATGCTACGTTAAAGAAAAAATGTGTAATCACTCAGGATGAGAGGGTCTGCTAACGCCTGTAACGTAATGAGATAGCTAAGCAGGGCTTGAAGGAGAGGAGCATCTCTGTCTGACGACTGCTGGCCTGTGTGTGCCTGACGTACTGTAATATCTGGAGAAATAAATTCTGTGCGATGTTGTCCTACAATAGTGGATCGTATTTACTGACAAACACACAGCCCTGTCCATCTGAGGACTACACTCTCTGCTCCCACTGTAGAATATCCTCAACTGATCTCCATGGAGACTGGGGAAAAAAACCTGCCCTAGTTAAGCAGTGTTTTGATACCTCACCTTCAGAAATCTGAAGATCCTTGTCAAGGAGAAGACCTAAAATGCAACTAATGTAATGTAAGCAAGGACTTGCTCCATGTATGTACATTACTGACAATTTCTGACATTTGGACATGGAGTTGGGCACATTAATGACATTGTATATTCATTACTAATTACCCACATACACATGTAAAAGGCACATTACTGACTTTATATACATTCTTGACAATTGGATGTGAAGTTAGGCACACTGACACTGTATGCACATAACAGGAAAAATAATAAAATTATGAAAATTTGTACAAAACAAAAAAAAAAAAATTCCAAATTCAACGGGATTCAGATAAAGCAGTGAAAAAGATCACAGTTGATTATACTGGGATGCAATGGAATGGGTGAGTGGGTACTTTTTAGGATTCTGTGCTGTACTTCGGAGACAAAGAAATAATATGGACTCCCTAATTCTCTCGCACTCAGAGAGGTCTATTGATTACTTGGCAGGGCTAAACCACCAGGGGGTTTCCCATGACATTTAAAACGATGGCATTTCGTCCGGGAGCGTGATGTGGAACGCCTGCTCGCCGCGCAAGCCCGGTGAGTTCGGAGAAGTTCCAGCGGGTCAGGCGGAATGATCCGGAAGATCTACCTAAAGCCGCCGGAGAAGCCCCCCCTTTACCTTTACCTCGACAGCTCGTACGTCTCCGCTCACACACCAGGATGTTTATTCAGACGAAGGATTGAAAGGTTTATTTTTTTTCCAGCCCAAAGTGTGGCGATCAACCCCAATTTCAGTGCAGAAATGACAATGTTGACTGTGTTCTCGCAGGGTACTTGTCCAGGGGAAAAGAGAGCTGCCTTTTTTTTTAGTGAAAGAAAAAAAAAAAAAAAAACATTCTTGTTTGAAAGCTTTGATTGTTGTCTTTCTATCGTTGTCTGACACCATTGCTATTGTTACTTGCGGTAGGTTTTGAGAATATTCACTCCAAAGCAGAAGATGAAATGAGTGGGTGAGGTGGTCTCCGCTTAGTTCTGCATGTGTGGGTGTGTGTGTACGTGTGTGTGAACGTGTGTGTGCGTGTGTGTGTGGGTGTGTATGAACCGCAGCACTAGGTTGAAATCCCTTTATAGCAAAATACCATAATTAAATACCTTTATTACATCTATGGACTCACAGACACCTGGTTATCCTACTACAATGTGCAATCACTGAATTATCACAAGCAATGCTGGTCCAGTGATTGTCCTTTGCACACAGCTGCACAATTGAATGCCATCTTTGAATTTCTACAACAATACTGGAAAATCAAGGGAAATGGCAAAGGAGAAGAAAGCCCTCCGCAATTTACATCAAATATTTGGCATTTGGCTGATACTCTTATCCAGATTGCATTCCCTTTTTTATTTTTTGCCCCACAGCATGTATTTATATGGCTGGATGTTTTTCCTGAAGAAACTAGGGTTCAGAACCTTGCTCAAGGGTACAACTACTGTGTCCCAGCAGGGAATAAAGTCTAAAACAGCCCCAGAAAATGCAAACCCAGTTCCCATTACGCTCATAACCCATTTGAAGAGTAGGGCTTTTTTGGAATGATTTTCAAAATTCTAAGCCAAGTGTTTTAGAGCTCCACTGCTTTCACTAGCCAGTGGTGATGGTTACATTAGCATTAGAATGTTCAGTTCTGAACATTCTAATCACATATTTGTGATCTTAAACCTTAAAGGGTTAATCTGATTATGAGTTATACATTTTGATCCACCAATTTGCTCTGCCTATCAAAGAAGATGGTAATGTAATTGGTATTCAGTGACTTATTAAATATGTATGTCCAACTAAATATATTTTAGTTTAAGTACTTTGTCACCTTTTATTTATTTTTTTATTTAAACCTTTATTTAACCAAGGAAATTAAAAACCTCTTTTTCAAGGGAGCCCTGGGCAAGACAGGCAGCAGCACAGAGGGCTGTCTAGTGAATGAAGTTAACTGTTAAAATGGCTGGATTCAGACACTATTGTTACATGCCTGATGCCATATCAGCTTTATTACTTCTAAAGTATTTATGTTTTTTACATTAAAAAGGTTTTTAAAAACGCATCTTTATCCCTTCATAGCAGCCTCGAGTGCCTGCCTTTTTTCAATAATGGATCTGTTAGTCCCAGGTGGGCTGCAGCAATTTTAAAGAAAAGATAATTCACCTGAATGGCTTTATTCAATATCCATTTGCATAAATAAATGTGGCTGGCTTGCATTAATTAAATAATTAATACACATATAAACCCATTACAATCAAGTAAACATATCTGTACAAAAAAAAAACCTTTGGGTACAACTGGTCCTGTAAACAAGCAGACGCTCGTTCTTCATCAATCCGTTCCGGGGCTGTTGACAGAAAACCCTGTTGATGTCTTCCATCGCCAAACAACAGCCGCGTCTGCGGAGTCAGGTCACGACCGGGACAGACTTTCAATTAAAAACCGCTCTCAGGGGCCGGCTGCCCCGCCCCTCCCAGACGCCCCAGACGCCCCGCGGTCTGCAGCTCTACGCCGTTTTTTGATCGGTCGCTGGCGCGGCTGCGGGCGTCGACGGAAATTCCCTCGCAGACTCCCGCGGCGTTTCGCCAGAGAGCAGCCCGGTGCGAGCTAACTCATTCCCTGAGAATGTTAAGTGCTTTAAAGGCCACCTGCTTCATATACTTTTTTGTCATATTTTTCTTCGTCCCCTTTAATGACTGCAAGCAAACGTGCATTAAATTCTCACAGCGGTTCTGAACATGTTTACCTAAGTTTCTCTTCAGACCAGCAGGGTTCTCGGCTGTGAACGCTTAGTGACCGTGAACGTTTTTGGGTTGGAGTTAGTTCCACTCCAACTCAATTCAATTCAAGAAATCAACTCATATCCAACTCATGAATTGAAAAAGACCAAAAACAATATTTTATGGGCTTATTTAATTTTTTCTCCCCCTCTGATTCCTAAATTCAATTTCAATTTGGCTGAATTGAGAGGGAATTAACCTCGGCACTGGTTCCGGAACTCTTATCTAATGAAGCCACAATAAGGGATTCCTCTGCCATTCTGTGTTCTGTATTCCGTATTCTATCGCCGCGGCGACCATTTCCCCTTCTTTGTCCGGTGTTCTCTTTTTTTGTCCAATGGGCTCCGTCGGCGTTATGCCTGGGGCTGTGTGCTGAAAACCGCGGGCCGCTAATCTAGTTTCCAACTGCGTTCCATCCACCCTCTTAGCCGTCCTGCACTACCACGCGCAACATCCAGGGGTCTACTGCTGTATAACCAATGGGAGCATTCAGCCCCCCCCCAGCCCCCACCCCCCAACCCTCCGCCACCCCCACACCCCACACCGCCCACACCCCCCAGAGACTCTCCGCCTCGTGCTGTCACCTCTATGAAAGCTGGATCTGTAGTTCATCGTGTTATCCAAAATGATGACCGTCATTCCTTCGCTGGCATGAGAGGATCATTTCTCAGTGGAGCAGCAAAATAAAAGTAATAAAAAAAAAACAGTTTGGGGGAGGGGGGGGGGGGATTTACCGTGGTGACGAAGGTCATACATCACTCACGGCTGGAGCCTGTTGGACTGGGGAGTGGGGAGCTTTGTGTTTTATGGATGGCGGAGCAGTGTTTGATTTGTGACCGCGATCGGGCAGTAGTGGCTGTCATAGACGTGTGAAAAGAGAGGCGGAGGAGGGGTTCGGATGAACGCGATCACAGCCAAGTCAAACTGACCATCTGGGGGAAAGAAATACACAATTCTATATATATATATATATATATCTGCAACACAACATGGCCACAAGTATGTGGATCAAGTATGGTGAGATCAGTGATCAACTGTAGAGGCCTTCCGTGGCCTACCAGGTCCTTTGTGATTATGACAGAATTCACCAGTTCTGTCTTTATGATGATGTTCCAAACAGTTGATTTTGATAAGGTTTGACATATGTCTCTGACAGTTTTTTTCTTCTTATTTTTTAGCCTCATAATGGCTTCCTTGACTTTCTTTGGTACAACTCTGGTCCTCATGTTGACAAACACCAGTAACTCCAAACTCCAAAGGGAATCAAAGGCCTAAAATCAAGACTAGATACTGAAAGTTCTCTTATACCAGCACTAAGGACAGGTATGTTCTGAAAATCTTTTCTCATTGGTGACACTTTTTTTAAAAATGGCGCAGCGATTACACGTTAGAGAGCGTAATGTGAGAAATGTTTGGTAAGACGCACCACAGAAATGCCTTTCAAATTGAACAGTTCAGTTAAACCTCGGTGTGGATTGGACTTGTGGCACTTACACTGTTGGTCTAGTTTCACACTGTAGAGTACGGGTGACTCATTAAACACTGAGGGAGGGGGGGGTATTAAATTGTGATAACCTTTACCTCGCTTGGGGGGCAGGGGGTTTGGAGCATATGCGATAGTTAAGGAATAATTACCTCTTCTGTCTACTCCACGTCCCTCCGAGGGTGTCTGCCGCAGAGTCGATTCCACAAAGCTAATGGAAAGAATACTGTTTAATAAAAAAGAGGTTTTTTTTTTTTTTTTAAAAAGGTATTTTATTTTTTTTACGAGCGAGGGACATTTCCATCATCGCTTTCGTTGGCGGGGCCCGTTACGAGGCCATCAGAGAGCCGTGCGCCACAGGGCGCCGGACGCAGCCGTGAAAGGAGAGCTACGGGCTCCCCGGGGAGGCACACGGAAGCGGCTTCCCGCCACGCCGTGACAAATCAGCGCTCGGCCCGCGATTATTAACGGTTATTTAGCGGTCTATGCTGACGTGTGGCAGGCAGTGGCATCTCCTTTTTAATAAAACGTTTTGAGTGTCTCGGCCCATTACACTGCAACTGACACTCACCAAAATGTACAGAGGGGAGGGGGATGGAACAACGGGTGATAGAACTGGGGAGGGGTCAAGGTGTGTGTGTGTGTGTGGGGTTGGGGGGAGGGGGGTTATTTTCAAAGAGGAAGTTTCATCCATCCATCCATCCATCCATTATCTATACCGGCTTATCCTGAGCAGGGTCGCAAGGGGTGCTGGAGCCTATCCCAGTGTACACTGGGTGAGAGGCAGGAATACACCCTGGAGAGGCTGCCAATCTATCGCACGGCACACACACTATACACTCACTCAATCATTCATATTGCCAATTTAGAGTCTCCAGTTGGCCTAACCTGCATGTCTTAGGACTGTCGGAGGATACCAACGGGGACACTGGGAGAACATGCAAACTCCACACAGAAAGACCCAGGCCAGATTCAAACCCTTGACCTTCTTTTTCAAAAAGTGTTTAATATGTGGTCTGACGTATAGGGTATCCAGATATAGCCGACCCTTTGTCTCAGTGATTCATTTATTCACAGAGTCAAGAGCACACTTCCTTTAATAGGAATGTAAATTAAACATAGACACAACAATTTAAAAGAACAACCTCCCAGAAGGTAGGCAGACACAAATAGCACACGCATTTCCTTTTTGCAGCAGGCAGTATTTGCATTGGGTGAATCCCACTGAGATGTAACACCATCACAAGGTTTTAGCAACAGTGTTAGCTCTCGCCCTACAAAAAGCCTCCCTGTCAGCAAAACATGACACTGGCGAAGGCTTGAATTTTGAGCGTGCCAACATATTCAGCCGTACAGTGTCGAGGGTGGCAGCACAGCCTGCTTGAAATGAACAGCCGTACAAATAGGCTTCAGATCAATGTTTCTACAAGCACGGTGACACAGACAGTGAAATGAAACACAAAATAAAACCCTGGAAATCGGCTGAAGACATTGCTTCAGGAATTAAAAAGAGGGTGAAGATGGTGAAGTGGTAATGCAACACGTGGCAGGAACCTACTGTTGCAGCGCTCTCTACGGGTAAACATTTTCAACCTGATTGCACGGCTGGCCACGCCCAATCAGTGATGTCATTACAGGTATTTTTGTCTCAGCTGTGAATGCAAAAAACACCTGTAATGATCATGGATTTGGGTATGGCCAGAAGTGCATCCTAGTCAAAAGTTTCAACCCACAGGGAACGCTGCAACAGCAGTTTCAACCCATAGGGGGCGCTGCAACAGCAGTTTCCTGCCTTGTGTTCATTTACTGTTTAACAGTTGTAGCGAATCAGGTTTAATTTAAAAGTCTGCATCTTCTTGGGCACTGAATTTCTACATGGACCAGGGGGAAAACTCCTTCAAACCCGCTAATGTTCAAAAAACAACAATTTGTGGGATGTCTCATCTAATTGCAAATCAATAATTTTCATTCTGATGCGGATCAATAGCAGAAATGTATGAGTACAATAACAAATTATGTACAGGTGTAAGATACTTCACAATCAGATGGGGGGAGGGGAATCACACAAACCTAGTGAACAAAATATACCTATTTTCATGCGCATCAGACATGCACATACATGTAATGTAGACGTGACACTGTGACCAGGTGTGTCTACAAGAAATTTAGCAGGCTACTCTTATCCAAAAGGCCTGACACATCCTACATTCAGTCCATACATAGTGTCTCTCTGCCTGTGCTGCACGGTGTTGCTCATCCCCCTGAGCACCCTCCATGTGTGTATTTGTGTTTGTTTGACTACTTATGCTTCATATAATCCCATATGGGATGTTCCACATGAGCGGCATGACACAAAAATAAAATGCTAATTAATTCTTTCATTAATTCACACATATTCAGCAAACTGAAGCAGTGAACCGGAGAGGGTTAAGTGCTTCGCTCAAGGGTTCAACAGCAGTGTCCCAGCAGGGAATTGAACTTGCAGCTAAGTACAAACCCAGTTCCCCCGCAATTTTGTTATGCTGCCACCGCTAATGGCGTGGTTGCCATAGAGTGAGATTATCGGTTGGCATGTGGTGGACTTATTGCATGCTCAGTTGCTTCGGTTCACTGCTCCTAAGTTTTGTGTAAATCAGTGGACCTGACTACTCAGTCCTGTGGGACACTGAGAACGTATATTACAGTACAGGCATTTAGCAGATGCTCTTATCCAGAGCAACCTACGTAACTTTGTACACAGCATTCAAATTGCATTCATTTATTACAGCTGGATAGATACAGAAGCAGTCCAGGTTAAGTACCTTTGCTCAAGAGTGCCGCAGCAGTGCCGTGCCTGGGAATTGAACCTGCAACCTCTGATCGACCTCTGACCCTAACCATTACGCTACACCGCCACCCGCTATGTTGCGTGAGAACTGTAATTATGAGGGACATGATGGATCTGCGCTAATTATCGTTCCCCTTTTCCTCCTTCAGGAATTGTGGGAAACCCTGTGCTCTTAAACAAAAACGGCGATGCGCTGAGTCGGCTGCTTCTGACATAACATGGTTTAACATGGAAATAGTCCCTCAAAAACACGAGAAGCATAATTAAGAAAAATAACAGCTTGGTAAAATTCCACACAGTTGCAACAGTTGCTAACGGAATGAAAGCCAGCGTACACAGGCGTCCCCCCCCGGACCAAGTTTGGGGACCACGGTTGAAAATACTGCGAAACTTGACTATAAAGACTAATGCTGTTGCCAGGATGTGGATGTGCCTTTTTGGTATTTGTTTTGTATAGCAAGTTAGCATAAACTGTATGAGCTCATCTGTGCCTTGGGTTATTATTTTAGCCCACTAGCCAGGCAGGGCCTTTCCATATTTCTTCTGATTTTATGCACTTTATATTTCTCACCCTTTTCTTAATCCCTGGAGTCCTGACTTACTCCCTCTGATGGACATACTGACCTTATCAACGGATAGTTCTGGGTTCATTTGGGAATCATTTCCTTGAACTTTGCGAAAAAAAGCCTGCTGGATATATCAATGTAAGTGAGCTTGATGATCCATTTGGTCTTTTCATTCTGAAATCTGTTTACCGTAGGAACCTTCTGAACGTCCTGGGATCGCACGTGGCTTTCCCTTCAGTTTGTTCAGACCGTAACGCTACACAACATTAGCGCCAGTAAAGGTCAACGTGGCTCACCATGCACAAGTTGCTTGTCAGCTTTCTAAGTGAAAAATACAGCACATAATGGTGCATTATAATAATAATAAAAATCACATTTCATATGTAACAGTTTATGCTATGAATTACTGTAGTGAATTTAATGGTAAATTCTACAGACAGGTGTATTTTTTCCAGCATAATTTTTCTTGGGGCCCAGTTTAATTATGTTACATTTCAAGTTAATCAGCATACTTACTTCAAGTATGAGTAAAAATGAAAAATAATTAAGAGAAACAAGCATTGTTGTTGAGGGACAGACTTGACTTCCAATGACTATACCTGAGCATTTTTCACATTTACAAAAGTTATTTATATGGGAAACACATCCTGCCGAACAGGCAGACAAGAGAATGTGCCAATTTGCTGAGCCCCAGGTCTCATCTGATCTTAGGAGAAGAAATAAAAATCTACTGCTAATGCCTGGGACTGGATGAGAGGAGTGTTTTCAGAAGCAGCTCAGAGCTCTTATCTTCAGTGCGCACAGGGGATGGGGGGGGGGGGCAATCTAGGCCCAGAATGGTGCTTGATCAGAAAGGCAGGCCTGGGAGATTGCGGATAAACCGCGGTCGCGCGTGGAGATTTGGGGGCCTTGGCGTCTGCGTCAGGCTCATTTTACACCTACTGTATCGCTGCCACGGAGAACCAGGAGGCACCGTCAAATCGCTTGATAATAGCCTCGTCTGAAAAAAAAAAACGCCACCAAAAAAAAAAAAAATGGAATAAAACTGACAAGACAACACATCGCTGGGAATACAATGAAGCTAGTGCAACTTCAACAGCTCAAGCAAAGAGGAAGGAGGAAACACAAATCGTGTTTTGGCCATGTGTTTTTTTAGCTACTGCATTTTGGTTAATTTGGTGATTTCAGAATTACAAAATCAAGGCACTACTTGTGCCTTAAGCCGTTCCATCAATGCAAGCCTGACTTGACTCTACATCTACTTAATGAAAAAGATTGTTTTCTTTGCCATAATCTCTGCTACAAATGAGTTTCTGCAAATAATTATCATGGAAAAAAAAGAAAGTCTTAACAACGCATCATTGGGAGATACAAACAAAAGAAGATGCCAGCATCGCACATCAGTTTTCTGACTCTTACTAAAAAATTAAGCACGGTTCAATTTATTTGGAGGATTATATGCAACCTCTAGCAGTGAAGTAATCATGCTAACTTGAGAATTACAAAAAAAATTAATAAATAAAAATCTACAGGTAGTCATAATGGGTGCCATGTCAGTTACAGGCAGCTGTCATTTAAATAAAGTTTCACAGCATGAGTCAAAATGCATAATCACAGCTCCCATCTGTCCATCTCCCATTGCGAAAACTGGAATATTTATTTATTTTTTCTTTTTAAAAACAGATAATTGTGTATACCGAATTAGGAGCCTGATTTACTAAGACTGATTTACTTTTAGCATGTGCAAATCCTTTTAGCGCACACAGAACAAATACCACGTGCAGTCATTAGCTGTGTCATTCGATTCTGAGTGCATTGAAAAGTTTGCGCTCGCTAAATTAAGGTCTGAGAGAATCAGGCTCTAGATGGGTTGATACTGGGCTGGTGTTCTGTATATATCCCCCAAAATGTCACTGGTGTTTCCTGCGGCCTAAAATCAAGTAATTATGATATTGTATTCATAATTCATATTCATAATTTACAGTGAAACATCAGCGGCCTTGATTGAAAGCCAGGGCCACCTATTTGAAAAATAAATTAATTGAAATATAAATGAAAGTACATAGCAGGGGGTTGTTACCTTACCTTGTACCATGTAATTGCATGTTTTATGTAACACAAACACTTTAGCACACAGGTGCTATTGGTGGATTGGACTGGATTGGTCTAGAATGGCTGCCTTTTCAGCCACCTCTATATTTGCACAAGATAACCTACTGCAGGTGAAAAAACTGAGTCACTGGCATACCAATCGAACACACACGCACGCACACACTTCCACTGAGCAATAATTTAAATTCAGACCAGCTCTTGGTACACACACTGAATGACAATGTGATGCACATTTGATTTGATAGTTGATATATACAAAATCTGATTTGATATTTGATATATATATATATATATATATATATATATATATATATATATATATATATATATATATGTATATATACACCAAAAAGCCAAGGAACATCAAAAGCTCTGGCCCCAATCTCATTTCGGAGAGAAAGCGAATGAGAGGGTCCTTCAGATATCAAACAGTAAGAAGATGAGGCCACTTTAATATGAAGCTCATAACGCGTATTCAGAGATAGCAGACGGCACACGGCACATTTCTGGGAATAAGGAGGACGGTATTTTTATTCCAAAGAGTATCATAAGTCGATACTCAATAATAGAGCTTTGAATGAAAAGAATATCAGCAGGGCTCCCACTGACATCCTATTTCATAATCTTCGGGGAGATCAATATTGTCGGGAGACACAACGCCACCCGTTTAATGACAAGCTATTTCCACTGAATGTCGTGGAAAAGTGGAGCGAACTGGCTGCTGAAAATAAGATGATCACAGCTTTGTTAACGGTAGGCCCACGAGCACATTCCAATCAATTACTGCTGCCGGTGCTGCTGCAACCAGCGAACACATGATTCAAATCACCACTATTAAAAACTACTCTTTTCAACACTTTCAAGAAACGACTGGCTAAGAAGAGACTGTGAGCGTGTATTTATTTTAAACGCAGGAACAAGTCCCCGAAATATGCAGTGCACCTGGTATGGTTTAGTTCTGACTGATTTTGCAGGTACAACAAATCTGTCTGCGGAAACCCTGTTAAATACCAAGCTTTAACCAAAGTACCTTTGTTCCACAGTTAAAAAAAAAAAATCTAAATTACCAGGATTTTGATTTAAAAATGAAGATACTGTCCCTAAGAGAGAATTTGAAATTCAACAACAAGAGAACTGAGTGTTATTACAGAAAGTATAATCTTTCGACTCAAAACTGGAAAGGGAACCCAGTTTGTAACTCAGTTGCACATTCTGGGTGACACCGAGTGCAATCAAATTATCAACAGGAGACATGCAGAGCAGATTGGAGGAGATGTGAAAAAACAAGAGAAACTCACAAAAAATAAAATTAAATAAATTCAATGCAAATACCCAATGCAAATCACTGGATGAGAGGCAATGGGCCCGTGAAGACTGACTGCAACAGAGCAGAGAGATCATGGGTGGACGCAGGGAGAGTCCGTGTGTGTGCGTGAGTTGGGGGGGGGGGTGGCAGCAGAGAGAGGCATGGGAGAGAGCCAAGCTTGTCATATATAGTGTGTTTCTCAACTGTTGTGCAGGGGGAAAAAAAGATAAATAAAATACAACAAACAAAAAAAAAAATTCACCTGTGGCCTCTGTGGATGATGTCTCTGGTCAATTACAGTACATCGCGATTGCCATGTTACAGTTCATTTTATTATTATTTTCCAGGTATTTGCGGCAGATTTGCAAGCTTCCTGCAGATCGCCCTGACGGCCGCAGGGCACATTCTGCACGAAGCTGTCGTTAAAATGTATGACTTATTTATTTTTAAAATATTTATGCTGAACCACACTAGCGATGGGAGAATGCTGGATCCTTTAACCCCTGTGTGGGTTGGGAGTTACCATGTGCTGTCAATCACTGGCTTTGGACCAATCAGAAGAGCAAGCACTCTCTGTGGTAACACTTGATCAAGTAACAAAATTTGATCCACAGCAGTTTCTCAAAGTCAGTCCCAGGGGACCATTGTTTTGCAGGTTTCTGTTCCAACCTATCTGTTGCTCAATTAAGGTTGACAAACACATGCTGTTTAAGTTCTTTCATAATTTTTTCCTTAAACTTGTTAACGCATTGTGTTATTGGAACCAATGAAACACTTTCAAAAAGTGCAAACCCCCTCTTCTGGTCATATTGGCAGGCTCACTTACACCAGGCAAGATCAACAAAGCACAGAAAAACATTTGAATCCAAAACGAATACGTATTTGACCCAGGTCTACTCAGCTCTGTAAGAAATTCTCTGATATTAATCTGCAGCATACTTAGGTGTGTGTACATTTTCATTTGGAATGATATAGGAGGTGGCGCCCATGTTTTCAGCACATTCCAGGAGCATCAACATCAGCTTAGAAAACAGCTATTTTGCATCTATGTAAATATTGCATGTTATTGCAAGGATTTAGATATACGTTTCCAAGCACAATGCATTATACAATCATTTTCAAATACAGGATGTGTGTGTGCGCGTGTGCATGTGCAAGTGCATGCGTGTGTGTGTGTGTGTGTGTTTAACTGGTATGTCAGTGATTCAGGCTTTTTGACCAGCTGTTGGCATAGCAGTCGAAAGTCATACTAAACGGCACACGCCTGTCTGCTACAGGTACCAGTTCACCAACTAATTGCGGTAGAGAGGAAACTCACTGAAAGCAGCTGCTGTTACTTACTGATGTCTTGGGCTGACTGGATATTTTATCACAAAGAAACATGGTCTGCCGTGAATATGAGTCTCTGGGTTTGAAGTCTTTTTTTCTCAACGCTGAGGGATTTATTTGCATTTTTTTTTTTTTTACTTTGTTCAGCAGCTTTGCTGTATTGTGGATCATCGCTCAGTTGTGAGCTGGACCTCCTAAGTCAGGTGAGTCAGAAGACAGAGGCAGTCTTATTCTGATCCACTCCCTGTGTTCAGGGGAGAAAAAATATGCATTAGATCGCAAACAACAGTGGAACATTGCTGGAGCAAACTCTCAAGATGACACACAGCTTATTGACTCATTAAAAAAAAAAAAACAACCACAGCCGTGCCTCATAGATTACATTTCATTTTGGTGTTGAGTGGGTACTTTACTGCCATGTGATTTTCACATACGATCCATTTATACAGCTGGATATATTACTGAACGTACAAAGGTTCAGAGCCTTGACTCAAGGGTACAAGGCTAGCACCCTAGGTGGGAATTAAACCTATAATCTCTGCGTTATGTTCAGAGTTCACCACCAAGGTAATCTATGAATATATATATATGCCAGTTGGGTAAGATCTTAGCCACTTCTGACTGGTGGATATAAATTTATGCATCACTTACGGGGGCAATTTGGCCAGAAAACAACCAATGCAGGGGGGTCCTCAATCTTATCCAGAAAGGGCTGGTGTGGATGCAGGTTTTTGTTTCAATTAAGTAGTTACACACCCCTCTGATTCCACTGATCGAGGTGCTTAGCAGGACTCCAGCGGTTGATTAGCAGAATCAGGTGCGTAACCACTTGGTTGAAACACAAGCCGACACCCACACTGGCCCTTTCTGGACAAGATTGAGGACCACTGATCCAACACAAAAACCCAACCCCGGAAGCAGTGATAAGCATTCGCTTGTTATTATTATTATATGTTCATTTTGTTAGAAGCGGTGGGTTGAGTGAATCTGAGATTACTTTCGCCAAATAATTGCCATCCGAGCGGAAATGACAAAATGGCCTCTCTGCACTATTTGCAAATTACACCTAACAATAATAATACAACAGAAAACTGATTTTCATCTACGCACATGGTTCATTGTAAAGCATTGTACAATTTAAAACACTTTAGTAACATAACATAAAGCAATAAGGTTCAACCTGCCATTTTCTCTGCGGGGTTCCACATTCCTCATAAACATGTTTTTTTTTGTGGCTTTTTTTCCCCAAGCTGCTCATTTAGTTGCCATGGAAATTCTCAATAGAGAATATCCCCTAGTCATTTGATTTAAAATAAGGGAAAGAATGAATCAGAATCTTAATGAATGAACTAAAAGATGCGGTGACACACAAAAAATAAAGCAATAAAACATGGCAGGGGGAGCTGATATACTGTATATCAGCATGGCTGTCATTGGGCTGTAAGCATGAGGCCACGGGCAGAGTACTGAAGCTAAGCACAGCCATGCTGATATAGTGTACAGCATAACAGCACGACCTCCAGTGTGCTACAGTTCCGTTAGCCCATAAACCTTCTATCAAGCAATGACTGAGATGACAGAACATGATTTTGTCTATTTGGCCCTGGTAACAAATATAATTCCTTCAGGATTCCAATTCCTAAAGAATAGTTTACCCCCCCCCCACCCAAATCAATGTATCAATTAGGATGTAAACAAAGTGGAGTGATACTTTACAGTAAAAACTTCCAGTGCTGTTGTACTGTACATCAGCACTCATGGAATACCATTTGATTGTCCAATCAAATTACTCGACCATATCTTTTTTATAAAATGACATTACATAGCATGCCGAAGGCCATTGGAACTACTACAGAACACAGGTCCGATAGTCATGTCCATAGTCATAAACATCATGTCTACTTCACACAGTAAGCATAGGCTAAGTCATTTGAGTTATGGCAAGTCAAAGTAGAAGTGAGGAAAAGTTTTGAATAGGACGGAGTGTGGCACAGTGGGTAAGGAACTGGGCTTGTAACCGAAAGGTCGCAGGTTCGATTCCCGGGTAGGGCACTGCCGTTGTACCCTTGAGCAAGGTACTTAACCGAAATTGCTTCAGTATATATCCAGCTGTACAAAATGGATACAATGTAAAACTTGTGTAAGTCGCTCTGGATAAGAGCGTCTGCTAAATGCCTGTAATGTAATGAATATATACACAAGTAAAAAACTCCTTACCTTCATGAAGACGGGCCCAAAATAAGGAACACAGGAGCAAGTCTTAAGGTAAGGAGTACGGAGTTTTTTGTTTTTTTTTTTGCTCTAGTTTGACCGTCCTGGCTGTTGATCACCTATCCAGTGCTCTCTCATTCAGCTGGCATGAAGCGCGTTGGGAATCTAATTTATCGCACACCTTCGGCGATGTCTGGCACTAACTCGGGATATAATGTACTGGGAATGCAGGATGACTCTGCAGAAGGGGAATATGCACGTCCACAGGCCTCCGGGCCACGGCAATGTTAATGTGCACTGGCAGGAAAGGGCTGCAACTCAAGTGCCTCTGCTTCTCTGATTAGCAGGAGGACTGCAGCCCCAGTCCTTGAGTATGCCGGCTGCTTTAATGAAATCAATTTAATTTCTGCGTCAGCCACTCCCCTCCTCAACTTTTATGAAATGCACTGAAGCATCGGATTGAATAATGGCTGTGGAGAGGCGGTTCAAAAAGTAGTACGTCCTCATGTGAAATGAAATTTAAAAAAAAAATAATAAAATAGCGGTTGATTTCTGATAGAGAGACAGATGAATTTCGGAAGACCCCCACATGGAGTAGTTCATCGCTCCCAGACAAACATAATAAATATCCATGGCCCACCACTCAGACTGCATACCTGAAGCCTGGTAGGTCCCACAAGCAGAAGGCCAGAAAATGATGTGGCATTAGGTGTGTTTTCTAATGCCAGATTGTGAGGTGAATATCATTGGAGATTAGCCACCTCACCTCATGCTGAGACTTTAACAGACAAACTTTCCAAATAAATAAAAAAATAAATAAATAAATAAAAAATGTATCAGTACCACCAGAACAATTTTAATTTGTCAAAGCAGATATTCTTTTAAGAGTAGATGATAGACTGTAATTGAATGCTTTTAAAATCTAAGGTCACACATAAAAAAACACACATTGCCGTGATGAAAAGAAGCAGTTTTCTTTTTAATTAAGGACAGAAATAAAGACATTTAGACTGAGAGATTTCACAGGATGTTGTTGAGCATACTCAAATACTGTAATTCACTGCTAAATACACTGTACTGTGATTCACTGCTAAATACCTGTCCAATAATGGGCTTGTGTTTCTGACTGATGAGAGTCGTTAAAATAAGCAATGAATGAATGCATTGATTAAGAAAGTTTGCTGAAGTGTTGAAGATCAAGAGAAAACAAGTCTGAATGATGGCAGCAATTATTTTAGGTTTTTTATTCAGTCCAGATCCCCGCACACCTGGTCATTGTAACACAGATGAGTTATTATGGGTCATCACAGTAATACAGGCTCAGAAGTGCCCACATTTGCCAGGTATGATGAGCAATCAAAGCAAGTTGGCTTAATGACCCATGTGTAGCTTTAATAAACAGTATAATAAACAGACAACGAAATGAATACCCGGCAGTCACAAAGCCAAAGTTAACAAGCACAGAAAAGTTACTTAATGTTAAGCTATTTTAGCTAGTTGTGTAATGAACAGATGTTCATTCATTCCACCATCTTTATTTAGACTACATTCCCCAGCCTAACAAGGGGCAGGATTGTAGTCATATCACAACACAGTTAATTCCCTATATGGGCCTTCAAAGACCTGGTGATCTGCAATTCCACAGTATTTCCTCTGAAAATCTATGTCTGATGAGCCAAGAAGCGTGAATCAATCAAACACTTTTCTCCATTTCTCAGATTTTCAGGGAGCAAATCAGCAGCGTATTCACAGTAAATAGAGTACAATCGTAAGCATTTCTCTTCCGACACTCACACATCTACTGTTTCTCTAATGTGAGCGTGTGTGTGTGTGTGTGGGAGCATGTGTGTGTTTGTGAGTATGTATGTGTGTGCGCTTGTGTATGTATGTGTGTGTTATTGTGCATGTGTGTGTGGGAGCGTGTGTGTGTGTGTTTGTGTGCGTGGGAGCATGTGTGTGTGTGTTTGTGAGTATGTATGTGTGTGTGTGTGTGTGTGTGTGCGTGTGTTTGTGAGTATGTGTGTGTGTGTGTGTGCGTGTGAGTGAGTGTGTGTGTGTGTGTGTGTGCATGCGGGGGTGGGAGCGTGTGTGTGTGCGGGGGTGGGAGCGTGTGTGTGTGTGTGTGCGCGGGCGGGGGTGGGAGTGTGTGTGTGTGTGTGTGTGTGTGTGTGTGTGTGTGTGTGCGCGTGTATGTGTGAGTGAGTGTGTGTGCGTGCGTGCGGGGGTGGGAGCGTGTGTGTGTGTGCGCGCGCGCGGGGGTGGGAGCGTGTGTGCGCGCGTGCGTGTGTGAGTGAGTGTGTGTGCGTGCGGGGGTGGGAGCGTGTGTGTGTGTGTGTGTGGGTGTGTTTGTGTGTGCATGTGCGTGTGTTTGTGAGTATGTGTGTGTGTGTGTGCGTGTGTTTGTGAGTATGTGTGTGTGTGTGTGTGCATGCGGGGGTGGGAGCGTGTGTATGTGCTTGTGAGTATGTGTGTGTGTGTGTGTTTGTGAGTATGTATGTGTGTGTGTGTGTGTGTGTGTGCGTGTGCGTGTGTTTGTGAGTATGTGTGTGTGTGTGTGTGCGTGTGAGTGAGTGTGTGTGTGTGTGTGCATGCGGGGGTGGGAGCGTGTGTGTGTGTGCGGGGGTGGGAGCGTGTGTGTGTGTGTGTGCGCGGGCGGGGGTGGGAGTGTGTGTGTGTGTGTGTGTGTGTGTGCGCGTGTATGTGTGAGTGAGTGTGTGTGCGTGCGTGCGGGGGTGGGAGCGTGTGTGTGTGTGCGCGCGCGCGCGGGGGTGGGAGCGTGTGTGCGCGCGTGCGTGTGTGAGTGAGTGTGTGTGCGTGCGGGGGTGGGAGCGTGTGTGTGTGTGTGTGTGGGTGTGTTTGTGTGTGCATGTGCGTGTGTTTGTGAGTATGTGTGTGTGTGTGTGCGTGTGCGTGTGTTTGTGAGTATGTGTGTGTGTGTGTGTGTGTGCATGCGGGGGTGGGAGCGTGTGTGTGTGCTTGTGAGTGTGTGTGTGTGTGTGTGTTTGTGTGTGCGTGTGTGTGTGTGTGTGCATGCGGGGGTGGGAGCGTGTGTGTGTGCGTGTGCTTGTGAGTATGTGTGTTTGTGAGTATGTATGTGTGTGTGTGTGTGTCTGTACGTGTGTGTGTTTGTGAGTATGTATGTGTGTGTGTGTGTGCGTGTGCTTGTGAGTATGTGTGTGTGTGTGAGTGAGTGTGTGTGTCTGTGTGTGCATGCGGGGGTTGGTGCGTGTGTGTGTTCCCGCGGGGGTGGTGGGGGGGTGGATGTATTCCATTCTGTCTCTATAAAGAGAGCAGGCAGAGGAATTTCAGAGACACCACCTCACGGAGGCAGAACAGCACACGCCACTCCGCCAACCCACCGCTGTCAGGGTCAGCCGTTAAAGCTCTGCCTTTCACCGTTCCCGCCCATTCATGTTGCTCGGCAACAATCAACCGATTTCAGAAGAAAACCCACCAAAGAAGATTCTCTTTCAAAGAAGCAACCTTGGCTTTTACTAACCCTGAGCTGTTCTCACACACAGCGAATGAAAACCATGCTGAATGGGAATACTGACGTGGCCAGGAAGTGTTGGTAAAAATGTATGACACTAACTTATAACGATTTAGAGAGTCTTCATGATAGTGAATTTATTATTTGTGTTGCCAATCTTTAAAAACATGAACAAATTAAAATAATTAAGTAGAGAGGGTCCTTTGTAATTTTGAAAGTTATGTGAAAATGCACCAAATTTAAGAATTTGAAGCCTCTATTGATGCAATTGTGTATCTGTGTCAGCCTTACTTAAAAAAAAAAAAACTGTCATTGTGTGGCCATAGTCCTCAGTTCACATCAAAATCCAATACACATGGCTCTATGCCATTTTAATTTAGCAAGTAGGAGTTTTTTTTAATCAATTGAAACTGACTCGCTTTAATTTAATGCTCAAAATATTTGTGTCAAGGGCAAAAAAGGAGCTAGGTGAAGCATAACTGGCTTCATACCCAGTCGTTTGACCGGTCAAGTCCATAATTCTGGGGTTCTGGGGTGCCATTTTGACTGCAGATGTGCTTTCCAGTTAGGGAAATGTATGCGGACAGACCAGTCTGGCTGAGGCAGTATCATCTGAGGAATGACAACCAAATTCAATTAAGCGTCAAAGATGTTTTATTGGAAGGCTTGGCTTCTTCCAAGAAATCAATCTTGAGAGGCTTGGCGAAGAGAGGGACCGCCATTAGCTTAAAATCAGTCCAAGGCAAGTCAATGGCAAGGTAGCCCTCGTTCAACGCACATCGTACGTGGCACATCCCCCAGTCTGCTTTTTATTGCAGATGGCACATGAACTCATGAAGGAATACGAGGACCTTGAGACACTGAAGTAAGGCAATCTAAAAGCGACGTCATTCAGATGTCCAACTAAGATCTGGTAGTTTGTTTCTGACCCCGTAGGGGACACGAGTCTATGGTCTTACTCTCAAGAACCAGTACAGTAGTATGCTGAAACCTACACTACCAGGACCATTCAATAAAAAATAAAATAATACTTTTGCATTTTGATTGCAACATGTTTTTTTCATCCAAGACACATGTATTATATCAACAATATACTGTATATTCAAAGTTATTTTTCTGCCAGGTTTCAGGAAGATATTGCACATGCAAACTGTTTTAGTAATAAAACAAAAGCCCTCTGGCTTTCTACAATGCATGCTATACTGGGTAGCTTGACGTAGCAAAAGGCCAAGGCCAAAAGCATTTGTGTTACTAGTCTATAGCATCTGTGGGGGGATGGAATACACACTCTGGAGTCTGTTACAAAGCCTTAGATTGATTATTTACTTCCAGAACATGCTGCGCTGATTAGAAGTGGCCGAGTAAATATGTCTAATGACGGATGAATTAATCAATGTGGAAGGCAACGGGATCGATACAGAGAGCAATCCCATGCACTAGTGAACACGCACAGCCCAGGACGGCTAGCGGGAGGCAGTGTAGCCTGACGGTTATGGGCCCTAGGCTAGCCGCTCGGAGGTTGCAGGTTTGATTTCCAGGTGGAGGTGCTGCTGTTGCACCCTCGAGGGAAGGCACTTAGCCTGAAGTGTTTCAGTAAAACACCCAGCTGTGCAAGCAGGTTGTCTGTTAAAAACAATGCTAGAGCGTCTGCCAAATCCCTAACGTGTAAATGTAAACTGAAAAACTGTAAACTACAGCTGCAGGCCAATTAGGATTCAGCAGGCGTTATCAGTTGGCGATGGTTACAGGCCTACATAAAACCAGGATGGGCCAATAGCAAGCAGCACTCCTGGGTAATTGAAGAGAGAGGGGGGTGAGAGGTCAAGTCAGAGAATAGCAGAGCCTTAATGCTTGGCTTGTCTATGGTAGTGGGTCGTGGTGGGGAGTCAAGACACCGTTGAAGCTCTCCGGCCAACTGTGTTGAGAATGGGTTCAGTTCTCAAGGCGTTGAGTGTTCACTAGGGACACCTGTTGGTCAAATGATTTCACAGCAGGCAAATGCATTATGGATGAAGACTGCACTGCGACGCGCGTGATAGTTGGGCCAGTAATGGCCTGGAGATTAAACTTCTGATGTAACCAATTATAAATAAATGATTACTTTCAATGTTTATGCCTAATATAAACACATAACCAACTTTAAATAAAGAGCGTAATTTTGACAGTAAAATACTCGCATTTAACAGTCACTTCTCAGTAGCAAAGTGGTTAAAGCTGTTGTGTTATGGATGTTTTGTTGTGTAGGTTTGAAACCAGACTCCTCATGACTCTGCTGAATTGTACGGGTATTCAGTAATACGGCATCGTATCATGGCCTACTTTTGTTATGCACGAGTAAGAAATGCATAATTGTCAAATGTTTCAGTTTGTAGTGCGCTTATCTATAATTGTTTCCACAGTAAAAAAAAAAAAAAATTTAAGTGGGCATGGACAATATCTGCGTGCTTCAACTGAACAGTGACAGTGTTTAACTGCGCGGTGAATGTGCTTTTCACAGTACAAACGCTTCTGTGACAGGGGGGCAGCCAGTGTGCTTGTGTGGCCGGACAGTAATGGAGGTAATGGTGGGCAGTGAACTACTGAACTACTTCATTTTTAATCAGGAACAACAAAGGAGTAAAAGAAATAACGTTATGAAAAGGAAAGCAATGTCCATCCCAGGTAAATAAATTGCACCAGGGGGGATGGTGGGGTTTGGTTGGAGCAGCTATCAGGAGGTGATGAAAGATTGAGCCTTTAATTCAATGGGGGTGGAAGAGGGATGGTGGCCATTTAACAAAGGGAATATATATATATTTTTTTAAATTTTCAGAAGAGGGAATGGCATCCCCAAGCATCCAAAATGAGCTCTGATTATACCTAATATATTTCCCATATGATATGTTATCTGGGCACTAATAAAAATACCAGGCAAATAATTACTGAGGACATACCTCACAGGGAGAGATCAAAACAGTGTTACCACACAGGGAGAAACTTTAGTTTCTAGTTGGTTCCATCACAACACAATCCTAGTACAGACCCAGGAATTGTTTAGCGTTAGCCCACTTCCTCATAGCTTCAGCCGAAACTTCCCAGTGGAATCGAAGCCATTACCAAAACCAATCGCACGGTGTGGGCAAAACGAGGCTTCGAGCGTCATCTGTTACATCACTATCGGGCAGCGGCACACGCAATGAGGCGAGCCATTCAGGAAACCCCCCCCCCCCTTCCCCCCAGGATCATAACGAATGCTTCAAAGCCTTGATGCAAAAAAGCAGGTCAAAAACTGGAAAGATCTTGACTGGCCAAGTCATTCACCCAATCCGAATCCAATCGAACATGAGCTTCTCATGCAGAAGAGAAAACCTAAGGCACCACCTAACCCCCTAAACAAGGTGCAGGCCTGGCAGAACATCACCAGGGAGGATACTCGGCACCTGGTGATGTTTCTGAGTCACAGACAAGAAGTCACTGCATGCAAATGATAAGCAGCAAATTACTAAGCACGACAACTTTCATTTACATGACATTAATGTCCCAAATATAATGGTGCCCTAAAATGGGGTGTATGTATGAAAAGGGCTATAATATCTACAGGGTGAAACCTCAGAAAAGCTCAGAATGTTTACTTTAATCACATTTGAATTGTTTGATTACAAATCTAAAATTGTGGAGCCAAATAAAAAAAATGTCCCAAACATTATGAAGCTCACTGCATATAATAGCAGGACATGTGTATCACTTGTCACAAAAAGCTCCAAAAGAACAGCTAAAAGCACAAGAATCCCATGAATAAAGTCCATATAATGAGGAGTGAGGTAAGTAGATAGACACACAATTGGCAGACAACAAGTGTCTGTCTGGCATAGAGGATTCATCTGTCAGCAAGAAAAGCTATTTCAGTCCTCCCAAAACTATGGTGAAAGCCAGTTGAAAGCAATCCATCACACAATCAAAACAAAATTCAATAAACTTTATCAATCTTTTCAGGTGAACTGTTCCTTTAACCAGTTGGCCACCCCATGTAATAGTCTTGTTGTAATAGCACTGTAATACAAAAAGTATAGGAGGTCCAGTTCTCTAAATTGGTATGTGTATATATTGGGCTGTATAGAATATATGAAAAACTGAGCAAAGTTTTTTTTTTTTTTTTTTTTTTAAGCAGTCTTGAGATAATTAGATTATTCATTATTCAAACAATTAAGTCCGAGTATTTAAACATGATCCTTGCTTCAAAGTCCGTCTTTGTGATTACAATGAGACAAAGATAATGCTTTTATCATTTACGGTCGTCGAACTGCAGGTTCGAAAAGTAGTAATTCCACTCCAGAATTGCCCATAGTTATAATGTTTAGATAGGACTCAAACGCGGTTGAAATGCTCCTAAACGGGTGACAATAAATAACTGGTAAATATTATGTGTCGACAGTGGTAACAGAAACTAAATATTACAGTCTGCAAAAAAAGCAACCCGGCTTTTTCACTCGCCGCGTGAGGGCGAACCCGCATGGCACTCAGCAAGCAACTCAGTCGGCGTTTCATGTTTTTTTTTGGCTTCGTTTTCCTGGTTTAATTTCATTCAATTTCACAAAGTAACCCTCCAGCCGTTATTGCGCACGCATTTACAGTCATTTCTAACATCTTACGACGTTAACAATGAGGTACCCATTGTTATACATCTACGTTTTGTACAATTTGTTACCTTTTCTTCCAGCAATCCACGCCAAACTTACTAGCAGTTGCAGCACGGTAAACGTCCGCATTCTGGTCGGGGGCGCGCAGCAGCGCGCGCCAGACCGTCTCTCTATTCAGAAAGTGGAGCGTGATCGGTATTACTGTGTGGAGGGGTGTAAGAACGCAGTTATAGGACAGCATCTTTAGTTTCTGTATTGTGCTGCTGCTATACACACATAAATATCAGCTTTGTGTTTATTCTGTATTAGATTTCTGTGGACTATGCGCAGATTTTCCATTGATATATCTCTATCATTTATTACACCCCCCCCCCCCCCCATCGTAATGGGTTAGTCCAGGTATGGGTGGGGTTGTGGGAGTTTATTTGCCTACTTTGCTACCTGCTGTGAGGCTGGATGGCTGGTGTTTAGTGTACCTGCTTTTTATTTGTCCTTTTTTATTTGCAAATAAAATCCACTGTTGCTTTTGAACGGTTGGCAGGCTACACATTTCTCCCCAAACATGTTGCAGTGGGGAGTGCATTCCAACCCAGTGGTGGTGCTATCAGCCCCGACACACTGTCCCTCCATTCTATAGTCTTTTACAATAAGCATAGACAGACACTGCACATTTTAACATGGAAGGGCAGGGTACTTCTGTATAGAAGCCCCTCCCCATGGAATACTGCACCATCTGCCCCCAGCCCCAAAAGTACAGTTCCAATAGCTATACCCCAGCTGTTTTCCTAGAACAGGAGTGGGCAACTCCAGTCCTGGAGGGCCGGTGTGTGTGCAGATTGTTGTGTCAGCCAGTTGCCCTGGCTAAATGAGCCAACTGGCTGTACACACCAACACTCCTTCCCTCTCTCAGATTATACCTTAGCAAAACATTGCAGATAGGGATGCAGCAACGGTCTACGAAGGTCATTCACGCGCTTATCAAGAAATGTAGCTAAAATGTCAGGAGGCGGACATGTTATGGCTAATTAAGCAATTTAGGACAGAATCTGGCACGGAAACCAGGAACAGACACGGCCCTCGTTGCCCACCTCTGACCGAGAACCGCACACCTCAATGATAGGCTTCCCTTTGCTCTTTAGATGCTTTCATAATAAAATAAAATAAATAAATTAATAAAATAAGCACCATTTTTACATTCAGATAAACACCAGAAGGCCAGAAAAAACGGAATGCTGAGGGGCATTCCAGCGTGATGTCAGAGAAACGACGAGACGGACAGAAAAGGGGGGAGGAGTCTGGTCATCAGCCCAGGGTTGTAAACACCTGTGTTGGCTGGTTGAGAAGAAGACGTGCTCAAACAAATAAAATAAAAACTGGTACATGAATTTCCACCCATACATCAGATATGCGCATATCCCTGAACCCACCTCTGGCTCCCTCGACATGTTTAGAGATTAATGGTCGACCCTTCCTTCTCTAAGGCGTGACTATCACGCTAACGAAGCTCAGCCTTTCTACGTCACGTTCATTCGAGTCCTTTTGCACTTAGATGCAGCTCATTTACTGTAATCACCACACAGCCACAGTTATTCAATATGTGACCAGGCCCTGCGGAAGAATAGAGGAAAAGGATATATTACTTAGCATCGCTAGGGTGACAATACAATCATTTGGCTTGGTTGAAAGGGATGGCGTGTTTGAAAAACACCTATCATTATGGTCTTAAAGAAGATGCTTAGTGCAACAAGGTCATGGTCCGTACATTTTGAATCTTGAATCATGGCTCATCTTGCGTAACAACTCTAAAGGGCTTCTCTTATCGAAAAAGCACTGTCCCCCCTGTTGTGAATCCTTATAAAACTCAATTATTTGTGCCTGTGGTTGCAAACCGCAACCCTGGTGAGAAAACACAACAGTGCCACCTTGTGGCTGTTGGGGAAAGGGGGGTTCAGTCAGAGAGCACTGTACATAGAGCTGAGTTGTGTGGCTCTCCTGGCCAGGTATCACAGCGTGGACACAGCTATTCCTGGGGGGGTCAGTGGTTTACACGGGTGTTAATTTCCACCAATCAGCTAAGCAACTTCACACCATTGCTGGCCCACTCACACATGAGACCTTTACAGTAGTAACAACTCACACAGGGAGGCTGCTAATTAGCAGTAGCTGCCTGTGCCAAGTTAGGGTTGAAATAAAAAACCTACTGGGAGGTAGGGCTCCAGGAACCATAGAGTGCAGTGCGTACAGTCCATGGCGACCCACAACATGCAGCGGTTATCAGTCTGTGGCGCCTTCTCTCATTTTCGAATAACGGCTCAGTCGTCGCGCGCTCTCCTCCGGCACCTCCACACTGACAGACAGACAGGCACAGTGACCCTGCTAACACAGGCAGACCGGAGGTACACGCGCGCGGGAATCCCGCGAGGAGAGCTCGCGTTTCACCACCCTGCTCTCACGCGGCCCCGCGTATACAATCTGCTGCTGTACGTGAGCTCAGTCAGGACCTGGCGGCAGTTGCTATGGTGGAAAAAAAAATGCATTTAAATTTTTTTTTTTTTTTTTTTTGTGATTGGACACAAAAAAAAAATGCAAAAAAAAATAGAACATGGCTTTTCACACTTGACTGATACGCAGAACTGACCAGGTACAGTTACAATGCAAATCACATTCATCAGGGAAGGTCTTCCTGCAGCAACCGAAGCACGTGTACCTGAGTCACCATCGGCCCTGTCTAATCTGTAAGGCTATGTCCTCCTGATACTCGGTAGAAAGAAGTTAGCATTTTATTTTTTGTCATACACAATACAAGTGTCTTGGATGACAAAACATATTGCAGTGAAAATATTTTTAAAAAAAATATATATATTTTTTCATTGAATGTCCCTTATTGTGTGGGTTTCAGCATAGCAGAATATATGGATCCAGGGTTTAATAACAGAGACTTAGAGACTTGTGTCCTCTACAGGGGCCAATAAATGAATGGGCCTTATGAGGATATCTAATGCACCAAATACACATGCACACATACTGCACCATAGCACTAAGCCCACAACCTTTAAAAATTTGTTTCTGACCCTCACAGGAGACATGTACTCTCCCACAAAAATAATTTTAATAAATTGATTAATTCATAAAAACTCTTATAACTTGAAACCCAGAGAGAGCTAGAGTGAGGTCCATGCTGAAACGTTCTGCTTTAAATGTTACAAATATCATATTGAAAAACATTCAACCTGGAAACTGACTCATAAAATTGAAATGATATCCTTGCAGGTATACCCATGAACTTGTGGATAATTGTCTTGGATACAGCAACACAATAAAAAGTAAAAAAAAAAAAAAAAAGAAAGAGCACTTGACTATGGACAGTTGCCAAAAGCATACAAAATGGCAGATATTTTATGCTACATTTGTCTTTAAATTTTACTCACTAACTTCGGTGATCACCAAAAGAACCTTGCTAAATTGTTTGTGGAAAAAAAATATACTCCTGCTTTCAGGAGTCAACCAACATTAGCTAACATTAAAACAGTTGTTCTGAGCAAATGGGCATAGTTATATTACTCGGGAAAATGACAAATTGATGGGGAACTAAACAGATGAAATTGACTGTGTTTCCAATCCACATTTACAAGTAATAATTCCATCCAGAGTAAAGTGTCATTCAGAAAAGATAAATGAGGTACTTAAAAACCCACCGCTGCTCGGGTGGTTGGTATTAAAGGCTCAGTGCGCTAGCCCACCGAGCAGTTAAAAGGAAATGGCACAACATCAGCTGGAGGCTGTACGTGCGAGAGAAAGCCTGCCCCTCGATAAGGGAACAGAGCCACTGGATCTCTGTCACAGTGGTGTCATGTTTTTTTTGGGGGGTCAAGGGATTTGCACCGGAATACCATTCATCTTAATGGCACCATCTGAAAGGGGTCCTGTTGATAAGAGGCTCTGTGTGAAATGTGGTTTTGTGTTTTAGTATCCGAGTGCGTCCTCTGAAGTGCCAAACTTGGGAGAATATGAGTATTATTAGTATGATCATACTTGCTAATTATAAATGGGCCTTCTCTGTGCCTATTGGTGATATCGCACTGCTGTATTCCTGAGACCAATGCTGACGCTCTACACTTCTGCAAGTCACTTCGGATAAGAGTGTGACTGTAATGTAATACAATGCAGCAAATATCAGTTTTTTTTTCTTCAGTTCCTTCCCCAAAGTCTGGGAGAACCTCAGGACCTTGGACAGCAGCAGTCTCAAACCACAGGCATGCTCACCTGAAGCTGAACAGCAGTTAGCTGAGGTGTTAGTCATTGTCTTCCTTAGGCCATTTATGAAGGGAGATTCTGCTCTGCCAATGGAGGACTTACACCACCCTGTAAAATATGCCGGAAAATGTGTTGTTTTAAAAAATAACAATTTTGACGGCAGTTTGCTGCCCAGGATATTATTTTGAGCTTGACCAAATGGCATATTTGGCTGGTGCTTTTTTTATTGTTGAGTGACAAAAGTGCCTTTTACATGGCAACGCACAACAAGCTTCACTAAAAGCCAGAGACAGGCAGAGTTTCGATCACGTAAGTGCCACCTTCAAGGCGCCTGCCTGTGAGATCACTTCCAGGTGCCAACCAGGAAGTGATTGTTTTTCACTCTTCACCGATGGCTAAGATGCTAATGGCTAAAGATGCTGCAGTGCACTGGTTTCTCAGCACCATAGCTGGCACACAGAGATACACAGCAGCTGCTAACAGACAGTGCCAGCGAGCTACAGTATATCCCAGATTAGAAACCTAATGCTTGTCACTGATAATGTTGACCCATGCTTTAGAGTACTGCTGAGGGGAATATCTTTTGAGCACTGGGTTTTGCTTTGTCATAGTACATTATTTATTTGAATACATTATTATTACTTTGGTTACATATTGTTTTAATTGCTAGAATAGCTGCAGCTTTGATTTCTCTACGGTCTGTGGATTACACAAGATACACACAATGAACATGTAAATCTTATCTGAGAATTTGATTAACATATGTTATCTAGTTTATATCATATTATTTAATTTATTGATAGTGTGCTGGGTGATGCACAATGTTCATGTTGAATCTGTGATCGCAGATCCAAGTTCTTCTTTTTCTTCTTCCTGTTCCCGCCATTTCGGTTATGTATCACTCTGTTCAAACTGTGGTTTTAAGGAAGCTCTTACAAAATGCCCTTCTAATCTCTAATATCTTCTATCTCTAAAAATTGCACGCCTACTAACTCTGAGCATTCTTCCATGCCACCATTCTCCAGGTACACAGCACCCCTAGGTGACCTGGCTGACCGCCTATAGAACCTGTTCCCTGTGGGAACACCTCTGGTGCCTCGCCACAGTGTCTTCTAACAGAAGGATGTTCAAATTGTATTAAATTTTAGCCTGGTAGCTACCAGAGGGATAGTTATCTTAATGGCCGTATGACACCAAAACTCCGCAATGGTTTTTCTAGGTAACGCATATTGTCAAATGGCAAAGATGCGCTACAGTCAAGCTATAGCACATCTGTGCTCTCCCAAGGGGGAGAAATGTTTCCCAGCAGCCCCCTGATTTTGATGGAAGAGGCTGGGGTCTGGCCTTTGATACAGGATGGGGTTCAGTGGTATGACTTGCATAGCTGCAAAAAAAAATGTGACACCGATCATGATCACGAGCACGGTGTTGATCCCGCTCTGACAAGAATCCGTGTCCCGTCCTGGTGACCTTTCACCTTTTAAAATGTAGTCATTCCTGTATTAGCTCGGGATTGAGTGGCACTAATTGGACAGGTGCGGCTAATAAATGTGTGTAAGAGAGGTCAAACTAACGGGGGGGGGGGGGGGCAATGGGAGGAGGCTATTTTGTGTTCTGTGAGCTATGATACACTCGGTGCTCAGAGAGAGGGAGAGAGAGAGAAACAGATAGAGAGAGAGACAGAGAGAGAGAAAGAAAGAGAGAGGGGGAAAGAAAGAGAGACACAGAAATAAGGGTGGGAGAGGAAGAGATAAAAGGGAAACAAAAAAAAATCAACATTTTTGATTGAAAAAAGAATAGAAAAATAGGGAAAACAGGAACCCTTCTCCTGTTGCATGGTGTTGAGGGAAAATGAGACCGGTAGAACAAGGCTGGAAATAGTGACATCTAAGCTAACCGCTAACCACCCGCCCCCAACCCCCCCCCCCCGCCTCCTCCCTCCCATACCCGCCGAATCACATGACGTGAGGGAAATACCAGCGAGGGCACCAGGACCGCCCTGCTCTCGTAAGCACATCTCCAGCTGGACTGAGAACTCCAAGGAATCTGGATAGAATCACGATTCAGTGGGCTGCTATATCAGGGACAAAGCCCCTCGCTGCCCACAAGCGGCCCCGTGGAAAAGGGGGTCAGCCCATCTGACGTGACCGCCTGACGCCCGCTTCTCGCCGCGGTGCGCCAAAACTGCATCATCAAGGCCACACCGTTTAGGAACATGGAACGCTTTGGCTATTAAAGGTTGTTACCAGTTTGCTATGTCCTTGCTATGACCACAGCACACACCGGCAGTGTTGCTATTCGTCTATTTTTGCCTCTAGAATTGGAAGCTGCTCGGTTGTCTCATTTCAACTGAATGAGTCAATGCAGTCAAAGGGAATTTAGAGGTTTAACGAAAATATTGCATTGTTTTTTTTTCAGAATATGAATTTTATCTGGTAACTTTAGCAAGTACTAAGACATTTTTGCCAAAAATCAAGTACCCTCTTACAAGAAATTGAAACTTTGCCAAAAATGGACCTTCTCGCCAGACAATGATGATCCCACAAATACCTCAAAAATCAACCAAGAAAAGGTTAACTAACTGACAAGCCTCCAGACTGGAACCTGATCAAAAATTTGTGGATTGGATTGAAGAGAGAAATCCATAAGTGCAAAGCCATGGGACCTAAAAGATTTTGAAATATTCTCTATTGGGGAATAAGACAAAGAGCCTCTCCAATATGTTCACCAATCTCATAAAACACTACAGTACTCAGTTATAATATTTCTAATGAAGGATGCAAAAAGTTCTGAAAACAGGGGTGTGAATAAATGTGACACCTCTCTTTATGAAATTTATTTTTGTTTGTTAAACAAAATATTTTTCTCTGAGCAATTGTATAACTATAAAAGAAATACAGCATAATGTCCCCCATTACCATAAACCATACATTCTAGCTCACAATCTATATTTTATATTTTATGCATTATTTGCTTTTTTCTTCTCTTTATTGCTTGCTTTGCTATTTCATCTTTATCAATGTTATTAATTTTTGAGGGCACTGTTACAGAAAAAGCAAATATGCATGAATATGAATAGATTCTTCATTACATCCATATTTAATGCATCATTTTTACATATTTTAAACTACACATCTAAATTAGGTTGAATTAAACATTTTAATAAAATTCCACTCATATTTGTTTTAAAAAGTTTTTTATACGTATTTCCCCAACAGTTCTGCGATAAATTAATAGCATTCTAAGCCTGTTTGTTTGTTTCTGGATTGGTGGGTTTACACATCACACCCAGACTGACGATGCAGTTACAGGACAGCCTGCAGGTGGCAGCAAAGAGCCACATGCCCTCCGTTATGTTTCAAAGGAACAAGTCCTGAGCTCTGGCTTGAAGACAGCTAAAAGTATCTAAAACCCAGTGGACTAAGAGTGAATATCCTGACGTCATTATGGGAAGAATATTTTTCTCCAATGCTGACCTTATAGCAAGTAGCAAATAAGTTATTTTGCTAGCCATTTACTGCACAGTGCTATTTAGTTATTTAAGCAAAGATAAAAACTAACAATGTTGTTCTTCTCACGTTCTTTATTGAGCTACAGTTGAAAAACACAATCAATAAATGGCCAAACCAAGATGAAATCTAGCTGTACAGCGATGGCAATGTTAACCTTGATAATCTTTCAATATCGTGGCTGACTCACTGTTTGGTACCTCCCTGGTGATGGATGGAGTTAGATCCGGTTATGTAAAAGGTTATTTTAAATTCTATTTTTCTCCAATTTTACGACCAAACAAGGGAGCAAGTTGAGCAAAGGAGACATGAGGACCAGTGGCCAAAAACAGCAGTGTAATAAATTCTAATATATTACAATTACCGTTGGCATGTTAGCCATGTGCTTTATTGTGGGTATCAGATGGCAAGGAGAGCCTCAACTTGATTTACAACAGCCTAAGTGCTTCCTGTGGTCTGTGTTCAATGTCTGGAGGGGTGACTACATTTCCCATAATGCACTGCCACAGGAAGCTTCAACAAGTCCAAAGTTTCAATTCGACCCCCCCCCCCCCCCAAAAAAAAGCTACACTGAACCGACTAACTTCATGACACACAAATAGAATTGGATCTTAGTGGAGTTTAGTGCAGATGTGCAGATGATTGAAAGAGTTTGTTTGGGAATGTGTGTCTAGCTGTCAAGCCTTTTCAGCATCTATGTGTGTATGTACATATAGAGCGATGTATCCATGTTGAAATGGATTAACAGGACTGCTGTTCATTCATCAGCACCCATCACGTTGGCGCAGACACGTTCACAGCTGCCTCTGAGTGATCTGGCATGTGATGAAAATCTTCCCGCCTTACAGTAAACCACTCTGCGGGCTGTCCATTCAACGCCCCCCACCGCCTCCCCCCCGCCCCGCCCCACCCCCCTCCCCTCCCCTCCACCCCCCAAAATAACCCCTGATTTACACGCTGTCACGGACTGCGAATCTAAGCAGGTTCCGTTACCGCGGTGACCCTTGAAGGAGCGATAAATCAGGCGTCTGACGGGGACTGACCTCACGCATCGCATGCTGCTTTTAAAGGACCCACGAGCGCTCGCCCGCCCGCCAAACCCGCTGCTGCCATGACGATCGCGGCACCCTTTCTCGCGCACCTCCCAGACACGGGGACAGAAAAGAAGCCAACGGGCTCCTGGAGGGCATAGCAGAGCACTAATAAGAGTAATGGCCTGCGTCAAACTGTTTCCAGGATGAAAGAAAAACCCAAAAACAACCGAGAGCTGAGCGTGACTGTGACCATTAGACCCACTGAACTTCCTTTCCTGCAGACCGTGACCCCCATACAGTGACACCCACCCCCTCGCCCCCAACAAATGTTTTACTGCTTTCCCGTCCCCCTCCAGCTGCCTGACCTCAATCTGAGGTCCAAGCATTTTACACCCAAAGCAATGTTCAGGATGCTATTTCCTTAGGTGCCACACGCCCAGACTATAGCATACTTAGACTTCTGGAGCCGGTGGCAGTTTTTTTTTTTTTTTCCAAAGTGCATGGAGCGCGATCCACTGTAAGTATGACAGGACCGAGTGACAAACAAAGGTGGAGCCTTACCAGCAAGGCCTTGAAATGAGACCAGCCACGAGTCGCCAGAACACAAGCAGGGTAAATATAGTTTATCATCCCCCAAGACTTAGCAGGGTGGCAGAGGTTTGTTGATCGTTATGGGGCGTTACACGGGGGGCGTCCCAGGCGGGGTGAAGTGTGCCCGCATGGGGAGCTGGTGAAGTGTGCCCGCATGGTGAGCTGGTGAAGTGTGCCCGCATGGTGAGCTGGTGAAGTGTGCCCGCGTGGTGAGCTGGTGAAGTGTGCCCGCATGGTGAGCTGGTGAAGTGTGCCCGCATGGTGAGCTGGTGAAGTGTGCCCGCATGGGGAGCTGGTGAAGTGTGCCCGCATGGTGAGAGGCAGGTCTGGTAGTATGAGGAGTGTCCACTGCCCCCGCCCAGGATTTGGGGACAGAATAACGGAGGAAGAATATGGGGACGGTGGGGTGGGGAGGGGTGGGGTGTAAAACGGTCTGTCCAAAGGGGAGGGGTATAAATCGCACAGCGGTACGCTTTGAAACAGATGGAAGCTGATATAAGGAGCCCACTTGTTGGGAGAGGTCGGCCGTGGAATTTTTTTGGAAAATGAAGACATCACCGAGGGCGACGTCTCCCAGACAGTTCTGCAGAAGCAGCTGAGAACAGCGGTGTGACAGACACACAGGCACCCAGGGTCCGACCAGACGGAGCCAGGTGGGGGACCAAGGTGAGTACGCTCTGAGATCTTATTCTTCTTCTGCTTTCTTTCAGACCAGGAAGGAGGGAGAAATCTGAGAGGATCCTGGACAGGGGATTAAAGATGGCAGAAGAAGGATGTGTTACAGTACCTAGCAGACCTTGGGACACTGTGGACTGGTCTTGTGAGCGAAAGGGTGGAAGTGAAATCTGACTCTATTCAGGCAAAGCATGTGAGCGCAAGAGTGACCAGACGTGTGTATGTTTATGTCCGTTAAAATGACCTTGTAGAGACGCAGAGACAAAATTATTATTTGTCTTTGATGAGTGTAAACTCACATTACGCATGTGTACACTGCACACACACACACACACACAAGCACACACACGTAGGCAAGCGCACATCTATGCCTACACTTCTGTGGATATCTACACAACCACTTGTCATTCTGTGAAAGAAAGGGGGACATACTCTGATGATAGCTTGAAAAACTTGATTGTGGCAGTGAATAAGTAAGCAAAACAACCGCAACTGAAATGTTATTTTAAAGCTATTCATGTTCTGGAACAAAGCTTAGCACTGCAGGATGTGAAATTGCAATTTAGTATTAACAAATTCTTGATAGAAAACAACTTCCGAAGTGCAATAAGGGCCCAATTATTGTTCACTGATTTGTGAACGGTGCCAAGGAAATCAAATCCAGCCATTTAGACGCTATAATAATTTTTAACATATGAAAATATGTGTCGTAAAAATTGCTTCCAGAGCACAGATTGTGAAGGGCTTGAGGTCACGATAGGCCAAGACGAAACATATCTTCTCAATTCAAAATGCACCCTACCTCCTCCTCCCCCCCCCCTTTAAAATATTTCTAAGATCATCTCTGAAGAAGGCTTAGGACTAACTTGATTGGGTAGCCTAACACATGAAATTTATCACGCATGTTTGTGCTCGAACAAGCGATTCACTGGCCCTTTCTCCATGTAGGGTTTGAGCATAAAACCGAACGGCCTTAAAAGTCCACGCCCTGCAAGCAAAAACCCGAATAAACACGGGCTCAGAAACCTGAGTCTGGAGGCTGCATAGGTCAGGGCAGGCAAGGTCCCGGGACGCGGCCAAGTCAGACTGGCGCAATCGGTAATTACTCGCTGGACATTTCGGGTTTACGGCCTGATAAATGTCAGTTATTTTCATGTGACTGCTGTAAAAAGGCTGCAAAAAAAAAACATGGTTTGTTTTACCAGACACGTGTTTATGACAGAAAAGAGAGACAAGTCTGGCAGGCATTTGTGTTTTGCCATAAATACAAGCAAACGTGAGGATGCTTCTCCTGATTTGTGCATTTAAAAATAAAAAGTCAGCAACAGCCAAAGTGTTGTGTTGATAACAACAAAGTAACACTTAAATGTGCTATTCAGAGTTCAAAACTATAGCAAAAAATAAAAAATAGCAGATCACAGTGCACTTACATGAACTGCAGCCATAACCCTGTTGTCCCCCATAACATTTTACAGGTATCACAATATTTTATTGCGATACGTATCACACATTTGTTGTTTTCTGCTTGCACTGAAAAATATAATTTACTTTCGCTCATAACACCATTATAATAACACTAAGGCATCAAATTACTTCCATTTATGTAAACATAACACTGCGTTTCACCATGAAAGTTTAATATGCCTCAGGTAAATCATAGAGGGTTTGTTTATTTATTTTTATATCATAGTGGAAGTTACATGAAAACAAAGAAGTTTGATTTTAATTTTAACTGCAGCCAAAATGCAAATCTATTTACCCTCTACAACGTAGCAAAAAATAATTAAAGCATTGCTACAGAATAGATCAGTATGGTCTGATCATATACTGAACTTAATGTAGACAAAAACAGACTGAGCTGGGTAAATACATGCAAAGCTGGTATCAGTGAAGCCCAGATTCAGTAACACTGCAATGGCCAGAGCAGGGTATCACCAGGGATTTTGGGCCCCATGAAAGGAGATGCCATTGGGCCCCACCACCCCAGGCCAACCCACCCGAGCACAATTACAGAAGTTTTTTTTTTTGAGGGCCCCTGTCAGTCAGAACACTTGGTGCCCCAACTTCTCATAAGTGGGAACACATGCTAGCTAGCTAGCTGGCTCATTCATTAACTGTTGATGGAGGTTATGCTTGCTAACTATCTATTAATAGTTTCAGACACATGTATTTCTGGCTAGTTTGACTTCCAATGTTTCTGGTGGCAATACTGAACCTTGAGTACAGGCAGGCCTGGTAAATTAGGCATGTGGAACGTAAGTGACACTGGCAATTCAGATGAAGGCAGCTTGCTTTTGTGGGATGTATTGGCCAGAATATCCTTCATTGTTTAGCATGTATCGTTAAAAAAATTGGTGGCTATTTAAGGTCATGACCTGTGGAAAAGGCTCACAGTATTTGGCAGTTTTCTTTTAATTTTTTAAAGATTATCAGCTCTGTTTCTAAAATTACTTTAAAATGTACTTTTCATACAATTTCAGTTTTTTGGAATGTCTACTGACTGATGAAACTCTAAATCTCAGTGTTTTAAGATCTAAGAATGAAATATATCAAAAACTGCAAACACATTTCAGACGATATACTTTACTGAACCCCATGGGGTAATTTGTCCTCTGCATTTGACCCACCCTAGTTACTTAGGAGCAGTGGGCAGCTGCCTCTTTTGTGCTGCGCCCGGGGACCAAATCCAGTTCTGAGGCAAGTGCCTTGGTCAAGGGCACCTGCAGGAGCGCACCTAACATGCACGTCTTTGAGTGTGGGAGGAAACCGGAGTACCCGGAGTAAACACGCGAACACGGGGAGAACATGCAAACTTTGCACAGAAAGGCCCCAAGCCGCGATTCGAACCCACAACCTTCGAGGCGAGGCCGGGTACTCCGGTTTCCTCCCACACTAATTTACGCATGTTTTGTGAACGAGGCCCAATAACACTCAAAGTATGAACTAACATCTTGACTGTTTTTGCTAACAGTAACTCTTTTTTTTTTTTTTTTACTAAACTACCTAAGAGCATTCAGAGGAGGTGCTAATGTCTCAAAGACCATGATTGACAGCTTGTGTGCTGTCAGACGAATGGCAGAATAACCTGTGGAACCCTGGCTGATGTAATCAACGGTGCTGGACTCCACAGCAGGGAGCACCACCAGGTGGGCCCCATAAAAAGATCTCAACATTGGGCCCCACCATCCCGGGTCCCCCCGGGCCACCCTATCCCTGCACAATTACAGCACAATTTTAGGAATCGTCCTGACATACCCCCTGCATATAGCTCCCCTGCTCCATGGTTCGATGTTGATGGCTTGAGACTCAGGTTACCCCCACCAATGATTCCCCCAGCAGTGGCAAACTGAAATGTCATCTACTTTAGCTAGTAATACTTGCAGTGTTGCTTACCACATTACATGTCCTTCCACTTGTTCAATTCTTCTGTAACAACCCTCAGGATATTCTTGATACCACTGCATATTAAGTCCACTTATTTCTGTAATATTCTGAATTTCAAATTATATTATTTGTACCTAAAAAAGCGACAGACAGGTACGAGAAACACAATCTAACCTAAACTGCAGAGGAAGATTATTCAGATAAGTAAATACATTCATCTTCTCAACATTTAATTATATAAATTAATATATTAATTAATGGTACACAAGCCAGACATATCACCTTTGGTATGGGCATCTCCACAGCAAATAAATTACGCAAGAAGGTAAAGTGAATTAGAATTTCAGTGTTTTGCAGGTCCATTCTGTTGCCAAAGATCCTTCGACAACTGGAATCTCCTCCCTTCCACTAGGATTTGGAAGAAGAAGATTTACATCCCTAACTAAAAATAAAATAAATTGAACACAACAAAATAAAATAACAATGACAAAATAAACAAAACAGCCCAACAGCTTTCCAGCTTCTTGCCGGTTGGTGCAGCTCTCTACCAGGAAGAGAGCGCACCTTAAACACCTGGACTAACAGGTGATGCACTCCAGGTGCGTGTGCCTCTTTAACCAGTGGGCGTGGTCCTCCAATTGCCCTGAACCTCTCCCACAAACCGAGCCCTGCCACAGGCAATATTTGAAATTTCTGCTACGCAATGTTGTGAACAGTCTGGAGCCCACTGACTGTAACCTCTGACATCTGAAACCCATAAATACCTGGGGCTCAGCTAACACAGTGGAATCCATACACGGTAAGGATTAAAAAATATATAATTTAGTGTTTTTTATTGTAAGTTGCTGCGAGTAGAATAAAATATACTGTCATTAAGCTCCCATCAAACAAGACAATTACCAAATATTTACACACAGAGGTGACGAGCAAATGGGTCAGACTGTAATCTCATGTATTTAATTCATATTTTTAAATGGATATATGAAATGCACACACCCACAAAACTCTAACTGGTGCCACTGGTATGTTCATACTCGTACTTACTTTGATTGGTTAAAAAAACTAGACTAGAGGTGTTGAAATTGTGGCCTCCGATGTTGAATCAGCTCCAGATTCTGTTATATAGTAGGTGGGTACAGCATTACGATTACTGTAAGTAAGCTAATGTTAGCTTTAGTAGTAATTCCTATATTAGTTTGTACTGGAATGAAAACCATCTTGTTAACTACTCATGGAAGACCGGTACTAAAGTCTACGGATGGCTTTTGTTTGTATTTTTAGATGCGGAGGCATTGTGTGAACATGTATGCCTGTTTTAAATATATACATTAAAAAAAAAAAAAATCTGTGACAAAAATAAAACGTATACTGTAACCCTGACAGGGACGAAAAGGAAGACAAACAGCACTCTCAACTCCTTTTCACAGCGGCTCCTTTATTAAGCAAACATGAATAAACCAAACTTTTCACAACTTGTGTTGTACATCATTTGGTTTGTTTTTTTAATTATTGTTAACTCCTTCACTGTTAGAAAAAGATAATATTCACGGGATGAAAGAGGACCCAGACACTAACACAGACCTCTGTGGCTTAACAGCATCGCCTAGAACCCTGTCCTGAAATGGACCCCTTATAAAAACATGCCATCCTCCTGCCACCCCGTGTCCCCCCCCCCCAAAATCCATGAAAGTACATGTTAAGACTGCCTGTCAAGCCTAGTTAGACGTCGTGAGGCTCAAACTTCAAAGGGAACAAAAACAATCCTCTCATTGCTTCTTTGTACCCCCCCCCCTTCCAAAAGAAAACAAAAGAAAACTTGGTACCCCTCGAGCAGGTCCCTTGCCTAAAACAGAGCAAGCGGCATTGTGTGCCGTTGGCACCTGGCACGCCAGCGCTGGCTGCAGAGGGCACTCTGCCACGGAGGGGCACGCCAGCGCTGGGTGCAGAGGGCACTCTGCCACAGAGGGGCACACCAGGATTTATTGCGCCACAGCGCAGCAGCGAGCGCTCAAATATCAGGGTGGGCAGCGCGCGGCTTTCTGGAGACGAGCGCAGCGGAGAGAGGGAGAGAGAGAGGGCTGAGCACTCCGAGCAGGTAAGTTGCTCTTACCTTTTCTCCGTCGCACCCGGGGGGCTCGGATAGAGGTCGCGGCCAGGCAGAGACCCTGGGGGGGGGGGGTGGGGAGGGGGGGAGGGGAGGCTCCATTTCAGCCAAACCGCTCCTCTACCCTGCGACTCAGAAACCGAGAGGTTTTTATCTCCATTTAGCGGGTTAAACTCATTCTGCGGGCCAGTGATACGTTAGGAGTTTGTTTTGTATTGTTGCAGCTTGTTTGCGTGTCTGGGTGTGTGTGTGTGTGCGTGACCATGTTTGCATTTGTGTGTGTGCATGTTCATGTTTATAGTTTCAAAAAGGCACGTGCATTTGTGCACAGGTAATTCATTTATTTCTCATGATAAATATCACCTTCTAGGGCAGGTTACTTATCCCAGCTTTGAAGAGGGGCATGGGGGGGGGGGGGGGCGTGTTGGCAAGGCCCCTCTTAACGGCATAGTAAAAAGAAAAGAAAACATTGTTACAATTCATTCGAGGGCAGTGATGAAATTCTTTTTTTTTACTGCCGTGTAATTTCCAGTCACACAGTGGTGGTCTGCAGACACGAGCTCAGCCCTGTAAAGTGAACGCCTTTCCTTGGGACAGCCTGTCGCAGCTGTCAGGCCGTGGTCAGGTTTGAAATCATTTTGATAGGGGGGCATGCCAGTTCTCAGGTTGAATTTCAGCTTGAGCTCGGAATTCGGGGAGCTGAATGTTGCCGCTGGTCAGGTGACGTGATGCCGCGGTGGAGCTGGTGGCAGGCCGACGGCTAACTTTAGCGCAAGAACGGCACCCGAGCTTTCAGAGATTCCCAAAACGGAAGAGAAATGTTTGAAAGAATAAAAAAAAAAAAGACAAATGATGCAGGAGACATTTGTATTTCAATGTGTGACTTTTTTTTATTGATATAGCGCGTTAACAATTTTCTATGAAAACCCATACAAGTCAGAATTACATCAATAGATATGTCTGCTGAACCATTTTAATAGAACTACGATGCCTTCTGTTCATCACTCTGCAATTGTTAAGCTTTTCGCACGGTATGAAATGAATGTGGTGCCTCGCATTGCAAAATAGTGTCAAATGTGCTAAAAGCTTTCTAAAGTGAATTTGAACCTATTTGCATAAAATTTCTTCAAATTACACGCCAACTAGCTTTCCAGATTCACAAATACTTTCACATTTTAATATCGGATAACAACAATAACATTTCAAGCTGATAGGACTTACGCACACACACACACACACATTCTTGTCAGTTGCAGAATGTTCATTAAAAAGATACAGCACTTCATAGTTCCAGTAGTCTATTAAGGGCCTTGTCATGCGGTAACTGAAAATGAGTTAACTGGAGATAAGGCCACAGATTTCAGCCCCGGCAAAGACGGGACTGACACTTGAGAACGCCGAAGACACAGTCCCCAGATAGTTTCAACTGAACAGAGCAGTTTGCTGGGCGATCTCATTAAGAGATCATATTATATTCATATTATATCATATTAAGATCATCATATAATATGATGATTAAGATCATCATATTATATCATCATATTATAAAAATATTCTACGTACAGTAGGCATAGGTTTGGCACGAGGAATAATCTAGTTTTAGCCTCTGGCAGTGGAACAGCCAACAGACAGGTTGTAAATAAGCCGTGATGTCAGACCGGCCTGTTCATGCGACAGCGATTACCTCACCTCAGGCAGACGCACGTTCGAGCATTCCACGGAATGGACGATGCCGGAATGCCAAACTTTTCCAAAGGGAAACTTTTCCGAAAGCGGAACTTTTCCAAAACGGGAATCCTCAGTATTCAATGGAACGCTGCACACTGGGTCACCCTGTAATCACGGTGGGGGGGGGGGAAAACAAAAAAACAATTAAAGTGTAATTGCGTTAGATGGTCAGTGATTACCTTTACATCAATGTAAACATCATTTACATCAGGGCTCTAATTACTGCCTTGCAGCTTCATGTATATGTGGTGATAGCTTAGCAATCGGTCCTCTCACACACCCGCTCATTTATAGATAGAGCATTTGATATGTGATCATATGTGATGTCTCTTACCATACCTCTGCTCACAAGCTCACTTTACATTGAAAAGTGTCAATAACCTGAGGGAGAGCAGAGTTGGAGGTCCTTTAGAACCTTACACTAGATTATCTCTCTCACATACAGATTTAGTTACATTTAATGAAAATAAATGCAGATCAGAATTAAAAAACAATTATGAGAGAGGAAAAAAGCACAAACAACAATTAAAGACAGCATTTTTCTAGTTTTAAAAGCAGGCCTTCATATGTTCATTCATAACCACAATTAAAGGAAAAACATTGACAGTGGTTTTTTTGTGAGCAATGTGCATTTCAATTAACATTATTCTTGTCCACAGAGGAATATTAAATATTATGAGTATAAATCATAATTATATGAAACATTTCTTATATTTAATATTTATATTTTATATTTATTTTCATTTTACCAGTTATAATTGCAGATTTAATAATAAATGATGCATGTCGAGCATCTCAAAATTTTGCCTGGGTTGTCTGTCTCTGCAACCGTCTCAGGATTCTGTATCAAATGAAAAGGCTTGGCTGCAGAGTCTGGGGGGGGGGGGGGGGGGGAACATCTGTGCGAGTCAATCAACGGGAGGACTGAGGGGGCGTGCCTATCTCCATGGCAACGCTTGTATCTTAATAGGAGCAATGCATTTACATGAGTATTGTGCTGGACCTACACACACGCACAGTAAAATGTCCACTGAACATTCTACTATGCGAGTAGTAATTTAAATATGTATTTTAGGGGCCTTGTCTACAGGCTCAGTACATTAAGTCACAGTGATGTAAATATTTTAGTAACCTCATAAACCAATAGGTTTGTCAAACCAAACACAAAATAGAATAGAACTGACCGGGGAAAAATATAATAGAACAGGTTCCCTTCTCGAGGTGCGTCCCTGAAGTGACCCTCAGTACAAAAAGACCACCCCGACAAGTCCTAAAATTCACTTTGAGTGCGCGAGTCAGGCCACAGACTACGTGGAGATTCACTGACAGCAACCCGCAGTGCAGCCTCTCTTCCCGCATACTGCTAATGTGTAGCTATGTTATTAGGTACAGCTCCTATTTCTCACAGCGACAGAAAGCTTTCCCTTTATGCAGCTCCGATCCTTACTGGACAAACGGAGTTAGAGGGCGTGGACGTGGGGGAGTGAAGGTACACTGCTACCGGTACACAGCTAATTTGGCGATTGTTCTGTGAGAATTATACTGTACATTTTAGGTAGCAGGACAGGGACACGTTTTAGCCCTTAAATTCCATGGCGCTGAACAGAGGCGCTGGAGGAGAACACAGGCAGAAAGGATCGGGTTTCCAAGCAACCTCATGACCCCAAACCCCCTACGGCACGCACGCCCCCCCCCCCCCCCACCCCCACCCAACTGTACCTCCCCCCCAACCCCCACGCCCACCAGTGTGCTGTCAGGTCCCAAAATGCTTGTCCCTCAATCAGCACCGAGTCAAATGGCAGACACCAAGGCCAGCTTGGGCGCAGACCGCAGCTGCTGCCTGTTCGCAATGCGCCGCCACGCTGTGTTTTAGCACGTCGCTAACGTGACACGGAACACACTGACAAAAGCCATTAGGCGAAATCATGAGAAACGGACTCGAAGCCCTCCCAGATAGCACAGCGACTCCGGGCCGGACCTGCGCCAGTTCTGGCCCAGAGTCGCCGGCTATTTGGGCTTACTGCTCTCATTCACAGCTGCCTCACGATGGGTTCCACAGAAGGCAGAATTCGCATTCGCCGTAATTCATACGTTCATCTCGTCCACGCCAACACGGCATCAGTAAATTGATATATGATACTGCGGAATGCTTAAATAGCAAGATTGCCGTTTGGTTTATGAAGCCCCAGCTGCTCGTGCAGAAAACTGTCGAAATCAGTACAAAAAGGGCATAAACCTAGCAGAGAGGGCCGGGGTTTGAGAGCTGGTCATCGCTTGAATGACAACTGCACTGCAAAAACGAAAAAATAAGTTAATCCTGACAAGAATTTTAGTTTTATATTTAAAATTAATATTACATTTCTATTACTTTTTTTGTTACAAAATATTGCATATGGGGTGAGACAGTTATAAATCTACAAAATAAAAGTCAACTGTAGAGATTCTCTGTAGGACCTCTCAACCAGTGGGGGGTCTGCACGTATACTAACAGGAAACAGGCAGCTTTGCCTTGATTCCAGTTAACGTGAAACGTTCTCGCAATGTTGCTGCAACGTAGTGGCAACGTTATAACACTGACAAAACATTCCAGCGCCGTCTTGTGTTAGCTGGGATTCCAAGTCTGTCACGGTCCTTGTGTCCTGTCCCCTTCAAAAATCAGGACAGAGCAGAAAACACAACCAGTACAGAGTATACTCAAAACGTATCTTCATGAGATTACAGGGGCAGACGTAGAACTTTAATCTGGAAGCTTAAAGAGGACTGCCACCTCCTGCTGATTAGCCTGAAGATGGACAGTGCTGCAGCTGGATGGCATTTGCCCCATTATTGAAGGCCAGCTGGTACTACCTGGGATTCCCAATGGGAATGCCGTGTGCCTTGGATGCAGCTCAAACACTTAATTGGGACACATTTCCAGTCCACGATTCTCACAGTGCCCTGCGTATTCTCTGCCATTTTATTCACTAGTAAAAATGGGGGAGAAAAAAAAGTTTACAACTGTCAAATTATATTTAATGATTTAATAGGCCTGGGCTGTGGAATTCAGGTTTCCAAAACCAACAGAAGACATGGCATAGCTTATTAAATCAAAACACAGTTGACAGAATGTTATTTTAAGTTTATTCAGAGATTATTTTTTAAAAATCTACATCCAAATGTGTTTCTTGGCAACAGGACATAGTGAAAATGTGTACTGCTGTCTTCACTCAGCGCTGTGTGACAGTTTGACCCCCTGTGTTGACCTGTAAAAAGCAGCCGTGTAAAAACTGTATAGATTCGGTTCTGATTTACCGCACACAAATCCTTTCTTCTCTCTTCCCCTTTCAAGCTCACAGGACTGGAGAGCAGAATTTCTGAATCTTCGTAGAAGATAAAGACGCCGGGATGTGGAAGCAAGCCAAAATGGCGGATCAGACCGCCACAGGGCAGGGTAAGAGAAAACGTGACCTGTACCTTCCCCCTCCATTTTCATTTTCAGCAGAGATGGTTCAGGCCAAACAGGACACTAACAAATACGGTTAAATAGAGCATTAATAGCACCCCCATTGTGCCTGTGTTTGAGTATGTTTTACATAGTGTTACGCAGATGTGTCAGTGTTTGAGTACGCGCGGTAGTTTTTTTTCTAACTGCAATATTCCAAAGAAGCAAAAAACAAACAAAAAAAAAGAACAAACAGTCAAACAGCAATACACAAGTCAAGTAATCAAACACAAGAATTATGTCCCTGGACTGGTGGCCTTAGACCAGCAGAGTCATAATTAACAGAAAGCTGAAAATTAACCTGAAGCTGAAACGAGATCCCAAAACCCAAGACCCAAAGATCTGCTCTCGTCCACATCTGTGTAAAAGAGTAACCTTTCTTCAACAAGTCCAAGCAGTCGCCCTGACACAGACATGTAGACATTAGAAAAGATATATCAGGCCACTCAGCTTCAATAAGCTAGACAATACCTTTGTGCACTACAGCGCAATGTGCTGTATAAATTAGCATATCTGGGTAGAAACAAGATGGAACGTACATAAAGAGTTTCCATATGTGTACATATAAGCACAGACTTACCAAAATGAAAAGAGCAGCCCTGGAATTTTTAGTTGTTCATACCAGTCAGTCAACCGCTACAAGCACAATCTAGAAGAAAACAAAAACAAGTTTATGAGAATTGAATGTAGGTTTTATTATCAACCAGCCATGCAACATACGCAGCAATGAACCTCTGGAAGGCCCTGACACCTCCTCTATGCGTAGAACGAGCAGCACAGGCAATCTGACACAGAAAGTGGCAGAGGGGAAACATGCATAGCACTAAAATATATCTGCAGACACTCCAACATATTTGTTTTTGGCATGTGGGGATTAGACAATCGTGGGAAGAAAATGTAGCTTCTGAGGAACAGAATGAAGAGAGCGGTTACAAGCTCCTTCCAAAGAGCAGCTTTGAAGATGGAGCAGGCAGAAGACAGTAGATGGACACGTGCCAAACCTTAAAGTCTGTGTCTTCTTCAAGGTCCTAAACAGCTGATGCCAGAAAAGTGTCGTAACACTGCCCCAGGGCTTCAGTTCATGTGCACATGTACATCAGTACAGACACACTAGCAGACAACCTGATGTCTCCAAATACTCAAGGTCTTTCGCTATTTTCAAGATTATACAGTTTCGATTTGAGCTATATCGATAAATTTGCCAGCTTAGTTTATGGTTCAAAGTTGCTTGGCTCAAAGTCAGAGACAATACATGCTGGTTCTCAGGGTAAACTTGGACTGACACAAATAGCATTGAAAATAATAATAATAATAATAATAATAATAAAAAATCCATAATATACTCTCAGGTTTCAACCAAGGAACACAAATCTGAAAAGATAACTTCCAAGACATATAAATTTAGATACCGCAAATACTTTGGCAAAATCTGGCAAAACGCTATTATTTTTTATTATTAATATAATAAACTGCAGATGTAATTTGTCATGTACCTTGCGGTTCTCACCTCAAATGTCCACCCTTATTTGCAGAATGGAGTTTGTATCTCCCAGTCTTTGTGTACAGTGTAGCAGGTGTGCCTGATCCTGACCAGCCATTCAGCCTCAGCTGTGCTTTTACCTGGATTACCTGGATTAATGTCCTTATGTCTCTCTTCCTTCCTGTGTCTGCCACACTTTACCCACACCAGGCACTGATGGAACCCAGCAAAAGAAAAAAGGTACGTTGGGGGAGGCATCTTTTCTTTTCAATACACATACATGCCTGCAGGAAGGTGCATGGACACTTCAGCTACGAAGGGGCATTTTATTCTTACCCCTGGGAGCAGTATTCCTGTGCACGTGCATAAGGGGTAGAGCTTCAACAATGCAACAGTTTCCATTGGCTGATGATGTATATGACGCTTAAAGTGTGACCTCTGAACCCTGGTTCTGGTGGGTCCTGGTGTATCCATTTATTATGTATATTATAAGCCACTCCCATTCTCTCATAAACACACACATTTTTAAAAATGACCAGTAATGCTAGTCCAGTTGAACTTATGAATATTTCTAACTGTCTGGAGGGTGAGATCAAATGAAAAGAAAAAAGGTAATGTATCTTTCATATTACCTTGTATTAGTATCCTGTCGTACATTTGTTGGACCAAACAGTGAAAAAACAAAATAAAATCACAATATATGATGCGTTATTACATGCATGCAGTGACTGATTAGGGATTTTGTAAGATGACCTAAAAAGAGCAAAAGCTGTTGATCGCAACTTCGCTGGGCACAACCTTCAATGCTTTCTTAAATCTGCACCCTGTACCAGGCACAAAAAGAAGATCCAAAGTTCCAGGTGTCATGATCACACAGTATGTGGACGAACTCCCAGAGGGAATGAGTACTCCGGACTTCACCCGCAAACCCATCGCCTTGACCATTCAGGAGGGTAAGTCCCAATCACGTTTTATAATTCACTATTTCCAACAACCTTTTCAAAAGAACACTTCGCAGCCTTGCTCTGTGAGCGATAGATGTTTTAATGACTATACGGGGATAATGGAGTACTGAGCACTTTGTGTGTGTGTGTGTGTGTGTGTATGCGCATGCAAACCAATTCAGTGTCATGTATTTTTAAATTACTTTTTGTTGTTTTTTGAGATCAAATCTGAAGCAGGTTACGAACCTTAAGCATTCTAGGCCCTGTTACTCTAAATTTATCACACACAAATCACATGACGGGGAAAAACATACTGAAACAAAAGTGGATGTAGGACATACTTTAAGCCAAGTATCAAGAAGCAAAAAAACAAGGAAAGAAGGCCACAGAGGCTAATTTTATACTCAGATGAGTGATCTATCAGCATCAGTGCACGTCCAACTTCTTGACCTGGACATGTGACCACTGCCGTAAAGCACATGATCACTGGAGAGGAAACCAAACCTGCACACATTGCTCAGGGTCATGTGTCAGGGTGGGCAGCCACTTACAGCAGTGACACTAAAATGTATTGCGTGCGTTCATAACTTAGGCTATGTTTAGCAGATATGCCTATGCACCCATCATACCGTCATTTTTGCTTTGGATTTTTGAAATAAACCGATAACTAATGCCCTAGATTGCAGTAGCACATTATTTATTAACTTAAGTAGCCAATTAACAGCATACAACAGTAAGGGTAAATAACTTATGTTAACTAGGCCTTCAACAAAGAACATGAATTGTCTTTGCTCAGCATTAATAATATTTTTACATTAACATAAAGTAATGTAGTGCATAATCATCAACTAATATACGAAACTGTCTCCAGAATTATCCACTAGCACATGATGTTGAATTGTTCTGTTCGTGGTTTGTTTTTAATCATGAATAGTAATGATACCATCTGTTGACAAACACATGTCAGCAAGTTAAGTCATGTGTATGCATGTTTTATAGAACATATTCACACCTTAACAATGGCTTAATAATGTTAGTTGGATGTTAGTTCATGGAGTTAGCTGCTCAGCATTAATAGCTAGGCAAGGCTCATTGTTTTGGTGAATATTAGTAAAGAGATATAACAATGAGCTTTATAGAATTTGACATGGGCTCACCTTCAGAAATTGATACATTTTGTTGGCCTCGTGAAAAACATACAATACCGTATCGATTAATGTTCACAAGTAAATATTCCACAAACAAACCAGGATATCCCAACTACCATCAAACAATCAATCATACATACAAAGAGGCTTGACCTTTTCTGAAAATCGGTTACCATGACTACCCTGTAAGCACAATGCTCGCTCAATTTTGGCTCCGTTTTCTTTATTACAGTTTTCTTTACTACATTTATCTAATCAAATGGAAACAGCACCTTCGTCAACAAGACTGGAAAGAAAAAACAAGTGATTCTTTACTTTTAGAAACAATCAGACAGAGACACAAGAACTGATTTTTCTGCTTGGCCAACAGGCAAATTGGCCATCTTCAAGGCTGTTGTGATTGGGAATCCCGAACCAGTGGTCACATGGAACAGAGCCAACGGGAATATAAATGATCCAGAGAGATACCAGAATAAATTTGATCCGGAATCTCGTGAACACACATTAGAGGTACGTATTTATGCAGATATCTGAGCTACCCGCAAAGAAAAAATGCTCAGCCATTGCTAAATAGTTTGCTTCTTTTCAACTTAAGAAAAAAAAAAATTGAAAATAGCCAATGCGCGAGCAGAAAATAATATTTAAATAAGTAAATGAGAAAAAAAAAATGCTATGCCTGGACAGAAAAGAATGAAGCAATGAATAAATAAATAAATAAAGTTGGACTGAATTCTGGCAGAATTGACTAGCACTGGCAGTGCTTTCCGTGTACATTCTCGAGAACTATCAGTTTGACAGGGCATAAATGAATAAATTCAGGGATGTTGAAATTATCCAATGATTTAACAGATGCCCAAAGTGGCCGGGGATCAAGCAGACACCTACAAATGCTTCGCCACAAACGAATACGGAAAGGCTGTCTGCACTGCCGTCCTCAATATTATAGAAGGTAAGAAGTGACAATGGCAGACAAAAAAACAACCTTAACTCAGTTTTCATAAGAAAAGTCAACGACCTCAGAGAAGGAAGTTGGAGGCCTTTAGAACCCTTTTACACTAGATTCTGTCTTTTTCTCTCTCTCTCGTTCATTGTATTAAATATTTACATGCGTTTTCCCATAGCCATCATTGCGCTGGTGTTAAATCTGCATCCATTTGCCGTGAAATATTGTCTTGCTCGACTAATGAAACATCTTCCTCTATTCCAGTTGGATACAAGAAGAAGAAGGCTCTGGCAGAGGCAAAGAAAAGTAATCCGTCAGATTTTCCTTTTCGGCGCATAAACAATGTCACCGCTTAAATGAAAATAAAAAACTGCTAAACACTTATCGCATAACACTTTATAATTATTATATATTTTTCCTGTAGCTCCATCAAAGGATCCGACTGAGTTTAGAAAAATGTTGAGGAAACGGTGAGACATCATTGACACGCACCATAGTAACTGTGTTGTTGTCGCTTTTGTTGTTACTGTTGTTATTGCTGTTGTTGTCATTGAAAACAGGGTTAAACGGGATAGCCTAACAGGTTTGCAGGCGAAAAGCTTGAAACTATTATGTTTTATGTGAAAAACACGGTTTACCTTCAAAATTTCAAGGGTTTGCACAAGATACTTAATAGTCAAATATCCAGCTCCATAAATGGATTGTATGCAAAATAATAATAATAATAATAATAATAATAATAATAATAATGATAAAATACTGTGGAAGCCGCTGTGAATAACAGCATGCCCAAAATGTCTAAAATGGAAAACCAGGTGAAATATTTTCTGTAATTTGTTTTTCCAGCGAAGGAAAGGTACAGAAAGACGACGGGGAACCGGACGATAAAGTCTGGGAAATCCTGCTGAGTGCGGACAAGAAGGACTACGAGCGCATCTGCATGGAGTACGGCATCACCGACTTCCGCGGGATGCTGAAAAAACTGAACGAATTGAAACGGGAGAGGGAGGAGGAACAGGCGAAGGTACGGCAGGCGACGTGTGCAAGCGAAGTCCCAGGATGAGTCCCCGTCGAACGAACGTCCTGTAAAATTACGGGAATGTTGCACTTCATTCCAGGAGTTAGGGCAAGGGTGTACTGGGGGGGACGACACTACAAGTACTTTAGGATTTTTTTTGGGGGGGGGGGGGGGGCACTGTACTGTATTGTACCCCAGTCACATTATGAAATACATTTCCTTTCTAACAACCGTGTGCTTCTCTTCCACCCTGCAGTTCATTGAACAGCTTGGCAACCTGAGGCACATTGAGGTTAAAGGGGAGGACATGGCATCGTTTGAACTCGACATGGAACTCAAAGATCCCAACAGCAGGATTTTCCTCTACAAGGTGAGGTTGCAGTGAAATGCAAGTGCTTGAGTTCATTAAGGACCTGTCTCATTTCCACAAGGTAAATAGCAGCTCTTCAGATAGCTTACTAAGCTGTGGCACGACCATTCAACACACACACACACACACACACACACACACACACACACTTCTCCCCACTGGGAGCTTTTCACCTGATGTGTTTGCTATTTGGGGTTCAGGCCTGGTTTTTGCTCTTTTTCTGCCACTATGCAAAGCGTAGAAAAGCACTCATTTAAATAAAAACAACAGATGAAAAAAGAACAGAAAATAGCTAAGACATTATTTTCCTTGCATCAGGTTCAGGAATGGATACAGACTACTTACTAAAGCACTACAACTCTACTCCTCTAGGATGGTGTAATGGTTCCTTACAGCAAGGATGAACACGATGACACAAAACACAAACTGAAGAAAGTTGGCAAGAAGTACATGTTCATCATCAACAATCTTGCGCCAGAGGACGCTGGGCTGTACCAGGTTGATGTTGAAGGCGCCAACGTATTCTCCACTGACTTCAAGAGTAAGATCGGTGTCAAAATTAACTTCAAAAAAAAAAAGCCAGACTTTAATGAGTAAAAACTAAAAAAAACTTGAAAAAGCCATGCGAGTTAGAGAAGCTTCAAGAATGTTAGGTAGATGATTTCTACTATAGCAAGGCCAACGGAAGCAATCCTCGTGTTTTACTGTTCCTACAAACACATGGCTTTGCACTTTCTCCATCCTTGCTTTCAGTTCCCCCGGTGGAATTCCTCGCCAAGATCCAGGAAGTGAAGGCGGAAGAGAGGGAGGACGCCATCTTCCAGTGCGTGCTGTCCCTCCCCATGCCGAACGTTGTTTGGATGGGCAAGAACGCTCCCCTGAAAGCTGGAGACAAGTACGACATCATAGTGTCCGAGGACAAGCTCATCCACAAGCTGGTGGTGAAGGACTGCATGCCCCTAGACAGTGGGATCTACGCAGCTGTGGCTGGAATTAAATCCTGCAACGCCTGGCTTATAGTAGAAGGTGAGATGACACCAGCTTCTCCTCTCAAAGTCTCTCCACAATTTTAATATTGCTCCACATCCATGCAAATGGTACACTCATGGATTAGAGCATAACATAGATTTTTTTTAAAAACGACCATGGTCCAATTTTACAATTTCCTGTTTACCATTCTGTAAGCGCCCAACTTAAGAAAGACTTCAACTTGCAAATTACCTGTGTGAATTGCAGTAATCGTCAAGTGTGTGTCCAATTGCTCTTCACACAATCCAGTCCTATTCTAAACCCGCTTAATGTCTTCCTGATTCAGCTGACAAGGATCCTGATTCACGTGGGAAAAAGAAAGCCCGGAAAACGACCCAGGCTGGGGGCGCAGGAGCAGAAGACCTGGAGAAACTTGCCAGGGAGCAGCAGGAGAAACTGAAGAAGGAGATGCAGGAGAGGATGGAGGCTGCAAAAAGAGCAAATGCGGAGAAGGAGGCCAGGGATTCGGCGGCTAAGGCAGCGGCAGAAGCAGCAGGAGCAGGAGGTTTGGGAGTGGGAGGAGCAGGAGCAGGGGGTATTGGAGGAGCAGGAGGTATGGGAATGGGAGGAGCAGGAGAAAAAGGTATGGGAATGGGAGGTGCAGGAGCTGGAGGCACTGCAGGAGCAGGGGGTATTGGAGGAGCAGGAGGTATGGGAATGGGAGGAGCAGGAGAAAAAGGTATGGGAATGGGAGGTGCAGGAGCTGGAGGCACTGCAGGAGCAGGGGGTATTGGAGGAGCAGGAGGTATGGGAATGGGAGGAGCAGGAGCAAAAGGTATGGGAATGGGAGGTGCAGGAGCTGGAGGCACTGCAGGAGCAGGGGGTATTGGAGGAGCAGGAGATATGGGAATGGGAGGAGCAGGAGCAAAAGGTATGGGAATGGGAGGTGCAGGAGCTGGAGGCACTGCAGGAGCAGGGGGTATTGGAGGAGCAGGAGGTATGGGAATGGGAGGAGCAGGAGCTGGAGGCACTGCAGGAGCAGGGGGTATTGGAGGAGCAGGAGGTATGGGAATGGGAGGTGCAGGAGCTGGAGGCACTGCAGGAGCAGGAGGTATTGGAGGAGCAGGTGGTATGGGAATGGGAGGTGCAGGAGCTGGAGGCACTGCAGGAGCTGGAGGTATTGGAGGAGCAGGAGGTATAGGAATGGGGGGTGCAGGAGCAGGAGGTATGGGAATGGGGGGTGCAGGAGCAGGAGGTATGGGAGGTGCAGGAGCAGGAGGTATAGGAATGGGAGGGGCAGGAGCAGGAGGATTGGGAGGAACAGGAGGTATGGGAATGGGAGGGGTTGGAGCTGGAGGTGCTGCAGGAATGGGAGGCACAGGAGCTGGTGGTGCTGGAGCTGGAGGTATGGGAGGAGGTGCAGGAGGTATGGGAATGGGAGGTGCAGGAGGCATGGGAGGAGGAGCAGGAGGTATTGGAGGAACAGGAGGTATGGGAGGTCCAGGAGGTGTAGGCACAGGTGGTGCAGGAGCAGGAGGTGTGGGAGTGGGAGGTGCAGGCGGTGTAGGATTTGCAAAAGGTGCTACAGGGGCTCATGGTGGAGGAGCAGGAGGGGGTGGCACAGGAGGTGCAGGAGGTACTGGAACAGGAGGTGAAGATGGAGGAGCTGGTGGCACAGGGGCAGGAGGTGAAGGAGCTGGCGGTGGAGGAGCAGGAGGTACGGGAGGTGGAGATGGAGGATCTGGCAGTGCTGGAGCAGGAGCTGGTGGTGCAGGGGGCGGAGCCGGAGGCGATGAAGGAAAAGGAGGTGGGGGAGCGGGCGGAGATGGGACTGGAGAAGACGGCTCCGGCAAAGATGCAAAAAAAGACGCGAAGGGGAAGAAGCGCAAAGGAGCGGCAGCGGAAGCAGCAGCTGCCGGCAAACCTGAAGGTAAGAGTTCCGGCTACCTCTGGCACATCCGCGGTGCCATACAGAGCAAAGGGGACAGGCCGTCCTACCTAAAGTGACGTTTGTCCTTGTCTCTGAATTCAGACTTTAATATGCCTTCTAGAAACATCAAAGAGATCAGTGAAGTGGTAGGATTGCACAGGCCTTCATATTGATTTGATCATTGTTATCATCACTCATATTTTTAATCATCATTGATATTGCCTCCGTTGTCTGTACTACAATCATTTTGGTTGTTATTGGTACTGTTACGTATGTCCAAAGTTGTTGGAAACACTGTCTGGATATTTGTGCTAATGCTGTCATTGTTGGCTTTCAGGGTTGTTTTTAAGATTTCTGGAAAAATACGCTGATCTCATTTTCAACAAACAATGTTTTTCAATGTACTTAAAATACGAACACATATTTACTCTGTGTATGTGAAATGTGTGTTCATTTCTAATGCTTAAATGTGTGTGTTGCACTGTCATTATTGTAGACTCTGTGGAGCATGTGTGCCTATGCATCCAGGTCTGATTACTGTCATTTTGAGCACTATTTGTTTGTGAATGTCATCATTACTGTTGTTTGCGTCAATGTTTTTGTTGTGTTTTCTTATCCGATCTCATCTTATGATCCAACTTAAAACTCTGAAAATGAATTAAGCTGACAGTGGTTATGGTAATTATCATTTGGGCTAATTATGAGCCGATTGTGAAGGCACAACAGATTCAGCCAGGCAAATGGGGCAAGCGGGGGCAGTTGAGACCTCTGGCCCCGCAGCCGATTCTGGGCTCGAGGGGGCAGCCGGGTCCCTGGGTCACACAGGGTCGGACGCGGCCATTGGTAAGACATTCTGACGGCTGCACCGTCTGTTGCTTCGACGTGACCGCCCTGCATCGAAGCAATTGCTGAAAGCAAATGGCTATGGGAGCTTTTCCCAAACTTATCTTAATCAAAATTATTTGCCTAAAAAAAATTGCTGATGCTTCAATAAAAACTAAGTGTGGTCAGTGAATTAAAAAGCATACTGTAGTTGTCTTACAATAAAGACTATTATATAAGCGAACATATAATAATAATAATAATAATAATAATAATAATAATAATAATAATAATAATAATAATAATAATATTAACTGGGTGCAGAATGTGTCACCAGATGAATTGTCTTGATGTCCTTGTATGGAATAAGAGTTTTTGTGTGCTTAATGTAAAAGTTTAAAAAAAAAAACTTGGCTGTGATACTGAGCTTCTTTCTTCATTCTTATTACGTTTATTACAATCATATGAGATGGAATTGCCAAAGTGACAAGGATGGCAAGAAGATGCGTGCCTGCAGGAAGGGGGGCATGCAAAACCAGGCATTGATCTCACACTGCAGAAGACATCACACTGCAGCGTCAAACAGCCATCCATGATGAATTGTCAGTCTAACATGTTGGAAGATGTAGGCCTCGATGAGCCCAAAATGGCGGAAAAACGGCCAGGAGAAGATTTAGGAAAAAGAAATGAAGCTGCTTTGGAAGGCGCAAAGTAAAGTGACCAGAGATATGAAAATATAAGAAATATGGGCCCCTCTCATGTCGTGACCAAGCCTTACCAAAACTACAAACTCCTCACTACATCAAACACTGCTATATTGCATATCCATCCGTGGCAATGTTAGTCATTAGAATATCTGAGAAGAGGATACGATTTTCATAATGCAGTGGTTCTCAAGCGCTGTTCCTGGAGATCTAATGTCCTAGAGGTTTTCACTCCAACCATAACAAAGCACACCTCATTCAACAGCTGGAAATCTTGCCGCGCTGCCAATTAGTGGGGTCATGTGTGCCAAATGAGGGTTTAAACGAAAACCTACAGGAAGGTAGATCTCAAGGAACAGTGTTTGGAACCACCGTCATAATGAAAGCAAGGCAGCCATCAACTGAAGGAATGAAGTTGAGACAAATCGACTGTGCATCTTGGGTTAGAAATGTCCAGAACAAAATGGATGCCAACACTGGATGGAAAAATGAAGACATGGAAAATATTTGATTCTTGAGCATGCATTTTTTTTTAAGTTTTACTTTAGTTCAATCACTAAATTAGTTTGAAATTATTCATTTTCACATGATGTGATTTTATTACATAGATAAGTATTCAATTATTCATTTTCACATTTGTAAATGTGATTTTATTACATAGATAATTATTCAAAAGCCTACAGTGTACTAAAGCTTAGGGGGTTTTAATCACCACGTTGAGGACGAATTTTACGATAACCAGCACATTTTCGCAGGAAGTTGAGGAGATTTGCAAGCACATGTCCGATAAAGAGGCGGTAACTGTACAACTGCTATGCCCTCCAGAACCTGGAGTTCACTTCACCAGCGCTCTGAACGACGCGAAGGCCATTTTGGGAGAGTCAGCGGAACTGACGTGCGAGCTGAGCAGCGCAGCCTCTAAGGGAGTGTGGTACCACGACGGAAAGGAGGTGAGATCATTTCATTACACTTTTATTGCCAGTTTCCACTGCTAGTGCAAATGTAATGAACAGCTATTGAGGAGCGTCATCCTGCTACTTATCACCAAATGGTTCCCATGCACGTTTGCGTTGGCAACTCAAGATCGATAAAGGGGGGGGGGGGGGGGAAGCAGTGACTTCAAAATGTGAGCAACGAGAAATATTCTGCCTTAAATCATTGAAAAAGTTGGTTTTATCCAGTTCAACATATCAGAGACACGAAGAGGTGTTTTCTTCCCTATGTTTTGGTACCATAAATGGATGATGCATGAATTTAGAGGTACTCTTTGTCTTCTCACTGCTTCTAACATGCAGATCTGTTGACTTCTGAATGTAAGTAAACAGATGGTATTTATAAATAAAATACATGTGCTACTTCGTGACAGGAAGGTTTAAAACAGGGCTGCCCAGCCCTGTTCCTGGAGATCTAGCGTCCTTGTAGGTTTTCACTCCGATCCTAACAAAGCACACCTCATTCAACAGCTAGAGATCTACCGTCCTGTAGGTTTTCTCTCCAATCCTAAGAAAGCACACCTCACAGTGATCTTGTTGAGTGGCTAATTAGGAGAAGCAGTTGTGCTTTGTTAGGTTTATCATTATGTCATCTCCAAGAATAGGACTGGGAAGCTCTGGTTTAGAGGTTTACCAATGCTTTGGTTAAACACAAGCGAAAGGTCACATTCCACATCTGAAACCTGTTCTTTCCTTTTGCCAGAGTCGGACATGTTTTTAGTGGACAGTGTCCTGCCTAGTGCGCCTCAGTGTGAAAAGTGCCTTCACATTACATTAAATAACTACACTACTGGCATTTAGGGAGTTATACAACTTCAGAATTTTTACTGCTAAAAGTACATTGGTCAAGGGTACAACAGCAGTGTCCTACCTCAGAATCAAACCCGCAACCTTTAGGTTACAAGACCAGTTCCTTACCCATTGTCCTACTGCAGACCTCTAACCATGTTTCTTCCTTCTGCGTTCCTTGTCAGCTGTCCTCCTCTAAAGAGATTAAAATTTCTAAAGATGGCGCCACTCACAAGCTGAAAATCCTCAAGGTCTCCGAGGCAAATGCTGGAAAATATCGCTTTGAAGCGGAGGGACGCAAAACGGAATCGATGATCGTTGTGGAAGGTCAGAATCGCTGCCATTGTCTCCCCCCGTTCCTACACCGGGCTTGGAAATCAAAAGATTACATCACCTCCACCCAAATACATCTCTGATAAGTGAAGTGATATATGTGACGGTGTGTTTCTCAGACAAATCATAAACAGTCTTTTTATCAGATTGATGGGAGAAAATATAAAATTTCCCATATGCCATACTCGATAAATAATCACACTGTATGAATAAATTAAAATGATCTTCCTGTCATGGCGGTTCAAAATCTTGAAATACTAACTCAATTGCCCATTTTCACTATGACAGAGAAACTTCTTTTGCATACATGCTTTAATAAGTAACTGTAGGTTTATGTTTCATCTCCTAGATCCACCAAGGATTTCTGAAGCGGATATTAAAAACTTCTGTTTGCCCGTCTCTGTAAAATCCGGTCAGGCTGCATCCTTCAAGGTTCCATTTGTGGGTCGCGAACCATTCAAAGTGCAGTGGTTCAAAGAAGGGGAGGAGGTGAAAAATGACACCAATATCAGAGTGGAGAACGACGAGGGATATACCCGTCTGGTTCTGCGCAAGTTGAATCGCAAGGACTCTGGAGAAATCAAGGTCAAGATCAAGAACGAGTTTGGCACCACGGAGGCCACAACGGAACTCAACGTCCTCGGTAGGTGAAGCCAGACAGACGCAGAGGTACACGAAGGCTCAAGTTCAAATAGGCAGAGGTACTGGGCTCATTCCAGTTGCTTATGTTATCCGTCCTTGTCTCCTCGATCCTCACCTTCACTTTACTTCTGCAGTTAGATGCTACATACAAGGTCTCAAGTTAATGTCGACATGCAGCTGCCGTGACTGTTCAACACCAATTTCTGAAAGAAACTAACGTCAGGGCATAGGAGATATGTGGATACTTGAGTTACGACATAAACATTTGCACGCATGAGCATAACACAAGACTGCGTTATTTACTTTTTTTTTTGTCAGACAAGCCTACCCCACCCCAAGGTCCACTGGAAGTGATTGAAGGCTCTTCCAGCTGCATTGAGATAAAGTGGAGACCCCCCAAGGACAACGGTGGCTCAAAGGTGACAAACTACAACCTGGAGCGTCAGCAGGTGGGGCGTAACACCTGGAAGAAGATCGGCAATGTGCCCGGGGAACCGCCAAGCTTCAGGGACACTGACGTGGAGCACGGCAAGAAGTACTGCTACCGCATCAGAGCCATCACAGCAGAGGGCGAGAGCGACACGATAGTGACTGAAGACGTACAGGCTGGAACTAAAGGTGGGGCTTGTCTTAGGCCACAATCTCTCATCAAGGCTTATTCCCCAACAGTTCCGTACCATAAATAGTATTCATGCACAATGCTTCCTAGCTATTTCTTTTTACATGGACACAGCCCTGTTAAAACATGAACCCACTGTTTTGCTTTAGCATACCCGGGTCCACCAGTCGCACTCAAAGTGGTCAGTGCTTTCAAGGACCGCATTAATCTCCAATGGGTCAACCCAACCAACACCGGAGGAACTGCCATTGTGGGCTACAACCTGGAGAAACGCAAGAAGGGCAGCAACCTCTGGAGCCTAGTCAACCCGGCGGACGAACCCATTAAAGGTCTGAGCTTTTCATAAAATATGAATTATATGAATCAATTCAGCATTACAAGCAGACTAGAACTTTAGACCCTGTACACACGGAGCTTTTTCAAAACGTTTTTGGAGCATTCTAGAATGTGTTGGCAATACAATGGTTGTAGCACCAGTGGGAACAGTTCTGGCTAGCTACACAATAGCCTGCCAACGAGTTTAACAATCAACTTAATCATGGTTTTCACTAGGCCCCAGGTTTGTACATTGATGTTTTGGAGGAGACTGTCAGCCAGCCATGGCAGAAATTGCCTTGTTGTCAATGAGCACCGAAGACGTGTCAGAAGTTGTTCTCGATGTTGGTTAAAAACGGTTTCCTCGCCACTCGTTACATCACATTACAGGCATTTAGCAGACGCTCTTATCCACAACGACTTACACAACTCTTACGTAGCATTTACATTGTATCCATTTATACAGCTGGATATATATACTGAAGCAATGCAGATTAAACACCTTGCTCAAGGGTACAACGGCGGTGTCCTACCCAGGAATCGAACCTATGACCTTTTGGTTACAAGCCCAGTTCCTTACCCACTGTGCTACACTCCCGCCACTCCAACTCTGTTTATCGTCACCATTACTGTCTTCCATGTTTAATAAGTTTAACGTTAACATTATGGGTAGCAAGCTAACTTATTTTTTGTCAGCGGCAGTTATGCTAAAGAAACTACACTACATTACATTACATTACAGGCATTTGGCAGACGCTCTTATCCAGAGCGACGTACAACAAAGTGTATAACCATAACCAGGAACAAGTATGACGAAAAACCCTAGAGAGAAGTACCGGTCCAAGTGCAGGGAACAACCGCATAGTTCAACACTACACGTGCGCATTCCAATGAAGTAATAACACAACCAAAACGTTTGGGTGGACACACGCAACTTGAGATGCGTTGTACACTACCTCCTGAATGTGTTTTTACCACAACGATTCTGTAAACATTTTGAGGCATACACATAATTCCGTTGTACCACAACTGTTGTGTAGAATTCGTTGTACAATGGATTTGAAAGCCCCCTGTGCACAAGGTCTAAGTGATTATCTGCTTTCTGATGTTGTATACGTTTATATTTTTCATTACAAATTCAAAAGGTTGTAACACAACACAGCAAACTGGTGAAAAAAATCCATGCTGTACATATTGATGTGCTATCAGTGGAAAGCATGATTTTGTTTAGATTTTTATAGAATGACAGGTATCAGTATCAGTGGAATAAATGATCTGCAAATAATTCAATAATTCAACAAATTGGCTAAAACAATGATAAGGTACTATTGTGGGGAAAAAAGCTGTGCTGTTATTGCTGCTCATTGCTGTTTCTTGTATTTGCTTGTTCTGTGACCATAGACAAACAGTACACAGTGACTGACGTCATTGAGGGGCAAGCGTATGAATTCCGAGTGAGCGCAATAAACTTCTCAGGGTCCGGAGAACCGAGCGTTCCCTCTGAGTTCGTGTTTGCAAGGGAGCCCATGAGTAAGTCTTTCTGAGGAACAGTGACAGAAACATTTTTCATTTTCGGAACAGATTTTCCAGCATTCACAGCATATAGCAGTTTGAATAATCAATAACGCAAATGAATAATCACGAAACGGCTAGCAAAACCTGTAAAGAATTATTGGTATCAGCCACTAATCACAGTTGTCTGTGTCCTTCCAGATCCCCCAGGTAAAGTTTCTGACCTGAAGGTGATAGATTCTGACTACAATACCTTGTGCCTGTCCTGGTCTAAGCCCAAAGCCGAGAAGGGTGGTCAAGATGAAGCCAAAGGCTTCTTCGTGGAGATTCGTCCAGAAGACGAACAAGTGTGGACTCGCTGTAATACCCATGCCATCACAATGAACAGCTACACCATAAAAGGCCTGAAGCCAATGGCTATGTACTTTGTCAGGGTGGTCGCCACCAATGTTGGGGGATCAGGGGAGCCCCAAGAACTGAATAACTACGTCCTTGCCATGCCTCCCCCTGGTGAGTATAACTGAAACTTTTCCCCTCATGCTTGCTTGATCAAAGGTTCTTTTATGGTTATATCTAACACTGCCCCACAATTCATTCAACAGCTAGAAGGGTAAAAAAAAATTCCTGGGTTTTGAGTCCTGTTCTTTCGCGAAAAGTCCTGAGTTTTGAGTCCTGTCCTTCTATGAAAAGTCCGGCGTTTTGAGTCCCGCCATTTTGTCTCTCTTTTGTAGTGAGGCCAAGATTCACAGATGCGAAAATGAACAGTTTCATGGTGGCAAGAGCAGGAAACGCTTTACGTGTCAGCATCAACTTTGAGGTATATAAAATGTTTAAAATATAGGAAGCCTTTTAAAAAATTACTGGATCAAAGCAGAAGATAAAATTGCATAATGCGATGTACAGTACCAAACATTATTTGTCCCATTTTTAATAAATATATTGTCTTAGGATGATGTGCAGTTTCAGATTGAATATATCTGCATTATAATACGGTGTCATTGTGAGAAATTATTATTTTTATATGGTCTCCAGGCCTCCCCTTGGCCAGAGGTCAGCTGGCTGAAGGACGACACACCAGTGTCTAAGCGGGCAACCGTTAGCACCGCTGACGGCACATCCCAGCTCCTGATTCCTTCGGCAGAGCGCTCCGATACAGGCGTCTACACCATCATAATCAAGAACCTGGTGGGCCAGGAAACCTTCAGCACTGAGATCAGAGTCACAGGTAATCTAAGCTAAACTACGGCATGAAGGACATGATAATGCAACAGGTTTATTTAGTTTTTTAATACAACACTAAGAAATACTGAATGACAACCTGTAAGACACCCTGTAGGCACCAGTCACAACTAATATCTTATCAAAATAGATACTATTGGACCACACATGCATACGCAAACAATAAAACCTCTCTATTAACAGAACGTGATTTTAAATAAAAAAAATACATATATTTCACCAAAGAGCGAAACATTGAGAGAAAACGAAGGTCAGTCCCGGAAGTTATGACCAGCTTGCTAAGAGGCTTGGGAGCTTTGCAAAGTGGCGCAGTTACGAATTCTGCTGTGCACTTGAGTGAAGATTTTATCCATTTAGAAATACAGACCCATATCTCCCTGAATAATGATCTGAGATAAGTGCAATTTCGGTTTAAGGGGTTCCTTATAAGACCAAATAAGCATGCCAAAATTCATTAAAATCTGTGATGATGTAGGCCAAAAGAAAGCATGTTCAACTGACCTGGACTTAACCAATTCAAAGTTCAAACACAGGTGACTGGATGACATTGTCTCTGATGGCCTTGTTTCTGACCTGGTTTCAGACGAACCCAAACCTCCTGGTCCGGTGGAGCTTGACGAGAATGTTCTGGGCACGGTCACAGTGTCCTGGGCACCGTCTCCAGACGAGACCCGTGACGATCATCTCCACTACCTGGTATCCAAGCGCGACTCAGTCAAACGGGCCTGGCACACCGTGGCCGACCGCCTCTTCAATAACAAGTTCACCGTCTGCAACATCGTGCCCGGCCGAGAATACTACTTCAGAGTCTACGCCAAGAATGACATGGGCCTGTCTAAGCCTTCTGAATCAACAGTCTGGTCAATCACCAAGAAGAAAGGTGTGTTGTTATGATTGGTAGCATGGCTGGAAAGGCATCAAGAATACACACACACACACAATAAAAAAATGCAAAAACGGGCACTCACACATGCTACTGAGCATCTTATCCTGTTAAGGCACTGTTCTAGTGCACCGATGGGCACCACAGACTGTTATGAAATGACAAAATCTGGAGTTGGCTAACACTGACTGTGGCTATGTAATCTTAGGGTTGTAATTAGGTAAGCTGTTTATCTTAGTTGACTTAGTTATTGCACTTGTGCCTACTCAACTACTGCTTGTTTTAATTGCATACACTGCTTTGTTGCTGTCTTCTGTTGTGTTAATCAGATTAACCTACAGGGTCCAAGTTAAACTGCACGGTCGTTCCCTGCACTTGGAACTGTACTTCCCTCTAGGGTTTTCAACACACTTGTTCCTGTTGTTTTGGTTATACACTTTGTTGTACGTCGCTCTGGATAAGAGTGTCTGCCAAATGCCTGTAATGTAATGTAATGTAATGGCTAGCATCGACCAGTGGCTCATGATGCACCAGCAACACCTGCTGGTCAATCAGGCACCAGCACATCCACCTTTCAGCTTTTCATGACTCACAACCTCACAACAGTGGTGTTAATGTACGCTCATACAGTATGTACCCTCTATGTAGTGCCATATATATTAGTGAGGCAAACATAACCAGAGTTTCTGTCAAATTCATTTCTTAGTATTTTTATTCACTTATTTTTTAGCCACAATATACAGTATATGAGAATAATATCTGTCATGTACAGTATTATGTGTCAATCCACCGGCTCATAAAAATAAATGTTTGTACTTTTATGTCATTCAAAATTAAATTACGTGGTCTTACATATCAGGCATCACATACAGATGTCCTTACTGGGGATGACCCTGGAAATGCACTGGAAATAATCACATGTCTTCCCTATACAGAAAAGTTCACCTTGAACGTACCTGAATCCAAGGCCGTCAACTTGGAGCGTCCCCCGAAATTCCTGACCGGTCTGAAGATGCACGCCGCGCCCCAAGGCTACGAGTGCTACATGACCTGTGCCGTGCGGGGCGACCCCGCACCCCACGTCACATGGTACAGGGACAACGTCAGCCTCAACACCAACACCAACTACTACATCACCAACACCTGCGGCGTGTGCTCCCTGCTCATCCTCAGGGTCGGGCCTCACGACATGGGGGAGTACAAAGTCCTCGCGGAAAACCCGCTGGGCCGAGCGGAATGCTCCACCAAGCTCACCGTCAGAGGTACTGTGCTCTCAGCGACCCCCACTCTCACAAAAATACTTAAAAATGCAAATCACTGCAAAATGCAAATTTTAAACACACATTCATTATTACTAATATTCATTTTGTTCTCTTTTTTCCCCCAGAATAAACCACCTTCATTTTCAAGGCTGCAGCTCTAGACTTCGTTGTTTTATAGCCATGTTTTCTTTCTGGAAATCTTGTTACCTTGTTTTATTTTTAATGCAGAAAGAACTTACTGTGTATGTTTTAAAAGAAACTTGTCAAATCCATTTCAGGCTATCATCTTTATTTAGAAGCAATATAAGTCAGGCTGGTTTGTGGTTGGTTGCTGGCATACAAATTATTTATTTAAAAAAAATATATTTATTTTAGAGGTGACAATTAATTATGTGATAAAATTAACAGTCAGATTTATGTGCTGAAACACTCTTTTGCCAAGCAAGTTTTCTGTGACCTGTCAGTTCACTAATGTTATTAGAAAGATATATGTCTCAAATGTATGTGGTTTTTCAAGTGCAATATCAGAACATTATTCTTTAACTAATGATGAAAACAGTAGCTAAAAAAAGAAATTTATTGTTGGACTGAGACAAATGTGTTCTTACACGGCAGACAGACATACCTGCTCACACGTTTAGTTTTATCGTAGTAATTCAAAACTATTATTTTGCGTTTGATTTTTCAGTTTATGGAGGTACATCTGACCTTAAAAGCCTTCTAGCACAGCTGTCCTGTCAGAGTTTTTTTGTACTTCCACTTTATATGGCAAGCTAGCCCACATTATTGCTGAATATTTCTATATTTCTCATATTCCAGTGAATTCTAGAATGCTGCATAATTATCAAAGTATTTATTTTAATTTGTTTAGTGTTTGTGACTGCAGGGAACGAAGAGCAGGGAATATGATAATAAATACATTCATAGTAGCTCACTGAAACCTATATGTAATTTATTTTAAGATACGGACATTGTATGGACAACTCTGCATTGGAGATGGCTACAGGTTCTCATTTTTAGTTTAGTGAGTTTATAATATCAGTGACCATCAAGCTTTCAATAACCTGAAAAAGGTTTAAACACAAAAGGTTGAAAGTGCATTTTAAATGGAGTTAACCCAGTCTTGTGTGCTTTGTGAACCTTCTCTAGGACATAATTATTCTTAAGAAAATAAAAAGGGGAAACTGCTTTGTCTACCGTTAAAAATCAGCTGAACTGCATCTACATGGGTTCAGTCTTATTTCCCTTAAATACATTTTTGTAAACTACCAGGAACACTTTCATTTTTGTTGTTGTTGTTCTTTACATGAAAGTTGTGAAAGCTTGTGAGGCGATTATTATTTTCCTCTGAGCGTCTCGAGCTGGGAAAGAGCAGGGAAGTCGACCTTGTTTCCACTTGCTGGATTCCTACCGTATTCTGGATTTATTTTACCTGTGTTTAAAAATATCACACGGACCCTAGAGTTTGGGGACGCTCGTTATGGCTCATGTTCATGGTATCACAATACCTACTGTATGTGTTAGACATTAGATTAGTACTGGTTTATTTTGTTTTTGAATGGAAACACTAAATGCTTAAGCACTACTGCCACAGTAAAAAAAAAAAAAAAAAAAACTGGGTATAAACAAGTACTGTATGAATGAGTGAAAAGCACACTAAATAAACCAAACAATTGCAACATTTAATCTACTTGCTGTTTTTTTTTAAAAAAATGCTGTTTTACAGAAAACAAGTCTTAACCAAACCATTAGAAAACATATTTAACAATACTATCTACTCCATACTGGACCATACTAGTTTAACAAAACTAATCTCCATTTACTCAGTAATGAGCACAATCTCAATACTTGCAATACAATGCTGTCCATTTCCAGGTATATGACCAACCATTCAAACTATGAATCCTTTTACTGCTTTCTGCTATTCAACACAGAACCTGACATAAGAATGTCAAGACTAAAAGGATCTCTCACATTATGCAAATTGAAGTGGTTTATGGGGAACTCACAAATCTCTAAAATGATGTGCCTTTAAAGGATTGATGTCCGTAGCAAGGGCATGACACCAATCAATCTCCGATAATGTGAATGCTAAGCACAGAGTTTGTGGGTGCCATTTTCAAAATAATCTGCGTGACTCATCAAGAGGTTTCCATAGCCTTTATGTGTCATGATGAATGAGCTGGATAAAAATAATATTATTTAAAAAATGCATATTTAAGGCTACAGATATACGCAGCCCACATATAGCGATAGGAGGGGAAGAAAACATTTCATACTACTAGTGAAATTAGCAGATTTCTCTACTTTTCATCGATTTATTTATTTTTATAAAAACAATGAGTCATCTCATCAATTTGGTTTCACTGAGATTAAAGATATTAAACTTTCATTAGACTTAAGCAATGTGTGTCCTTAACTTTAATTTACATATAAATGCATGTGGTCTTTTTTTAAAAAATACCAACGCAATTTTATTTTTATTCGCTTAATAATAATAATAATAATAATAATGCTGATTGCCAAACTCGCCAAATGGCGTCAGTGCAAGGACTGATTTAAATGGTCTTCAGCATTAGTCATGTCATTAACACCAAGAACTAATCTGAGTGTCCACCTCTGTAAGGAAAATGCTGTCATAAAAAGGAGCATTAAGTTAAGTAGTGAAGTATTATTAAGAGACCTGGAGGACACCGTGTGTATGGCCAATGAAAGGGGAAGCCCATTACCACTGCCAACCTCAGCGATGCAAACAATGGCTTCAGTGTAATCAATTCAGCACAATCAACCCAACTGACTGGAGAAGAGGAATAATTAAATTAACCTACACAAAGGCAGAGGAAAAACAAACATATTACCAAGAAATCATAAAGAAGAAATTAGGAAAAAAGCAGAATATCCAGAATATCCTCCTTAATCTTAATCTCATGAGTCATATATGCTAATATGATGAAACCTGCACTACAAGTGACATTCAAAAAATAAAAATATTTTTCAAAAATGTCCTGGATGCAACATGCTTTTGTCATTTATTTTAAAGAAATTAAAATATTTAAACTTTTTTTTCTATACTATGTACAGTATACACTACCCAGCATCCACTTGAGTAAACTAAAAGTAGTACAGCAGTATTTACACTGAAATATAATCTCCTCCACATTATAAATCACAAAGGTACGGGGAACTCTACAGCAACAATCAACTCAGTTTCAGCTCTGTCAATTTCAAAGCTCTTCCTGGCGATGATGCTTTCGGTAGAAGAGGGCTAATGCATTCTTCTTCACAGTATTACTGGTGATGATGCCTACATTTGCAACAAGATTCCCCCAACTACCCACCCCTGCCCCCCGTCCCCTTACATGAAAGAAAGAAGGAAACAAACAAACAAATTGTAAAGAAATTCCACATCACATTTCAAGGCCTGATTTGTTTTTTTAAAAGGCATGCTGCTTGTACAGTACCTTCACACTGTGCAAACACGTTAGAGCTGGACGGGGCTGCTGCAGCACACTCTGTGGGGTCCTCGCACGCATTTTGAGCATTAAGTTTCCCCCATTTCGTATGTAAGCAGCGTGGAATCTGAGTCCAAGGGTGGAGAAAGAGAAGTCCCCTGCCACTTAACCCCAGCACCTCCTCCCACACCAATGGCAAACTCCCCCCCCCCCCTCCACCCCCCCCCCACCCCTCCTCCACCCATTCCACAGCCCCCCCCCCCCAAATACAAGGCATCAAGGCTAACTTTGGCATTCACTGCCTTTGAACACCAAGAGACTAGCAAGGAGTGAAACTCCACACAGTGAAAAGGGCTTTTTACTGCCTCCCATAACTACATGGTGATACTCCAATATCAGATCTAATAGCAAGACTGAAGGAAAGGAGCCAAGCTGTGAACACTGGGGTCTATGACCAGGTAGGTCTCCATCTACACCAGCTCCGCAATCCCACAAGAGCTATATTCCTAATCGTATTCCTAATTCCTCCATCCAGCTGAACTAAAAGGAGGCGTCAGTGCTCGCAAATTTACGCAGTAAACCCTGTGCAATGTCTTACCTGTAGGACTCAGCTCCAGAATGCGGAAATTAAACGCGTAGCATTTACATGTTAGATGAACATTTTAGATAAAAATACACAGTAAAAAAAATGGAATGGAATGCATTAGGATTCAGTGTAAATGTGCCTCTGTACATATTTACAGCATAGAATAGGAAGCGTTATGGTCCTTTATGGACGTGCAATAAAATGTCCTTGTGTACATATACGCATAATATTAACTAATTTTGACAAAACCGGGTGCTGTGCAGGCTGCGCATTAGCAGAACAATGGGGACTGAATGGTCTAATGGTCTAAAGAAGTGCTGTTAAATCTCAACAACATAGAGACAAAGTCTTACCAAAAAAAATATGAAAAAGATACCCCCTAAAAAAATAAAGAGAGAGAGAGAGAGAGAGAGAGAGAGAGAGAGAGAGAGAGAGAGAGAGAGAGAGAGAGAGAGATCTAACACAGCGGTATTAGGTTTCAGTGCCTCTACTTTCCTTAGTCCAAGTTGACTTGTTTTTATTACTATATGTTCACAGTGCTACATGCTGGAAATGCTTGTGCAAAAAAACTCAATAAGCATGATTAAAAAGAGGACCATGATCACTGTATAAAACATGCATGACATCACTATGCTTTTTTAATGACACAGGTATCAGTGTTCGTTTTTTTTTTCTTTTTTTTTTTTGTAAAAACAAAAGTGATTTACATGCAAATGCACCTGTGTAAAAAGTGACAACATATAGATAGGAAACTTCAGCTAGTCTCACAGCCAATGACACTAGCCTCCAATAGTCTCCTACATGTACACACAATTACACACAAACTCAAAAACATGTACACACACACACACACACACACACACACAGGTTACTGTATTTTCATTGTCAGATTAACACTCATTTGTCAGTATGTGGACTAAATCATTTATACTGAGATACAGAAAGACAATGGAAAATTAATTAATTACTCTGAATAAATAAAAATGTAACTGAGCGATAGATGGTATGGTTCGGCAGGAATATAAAATTTTAAATTAATGAGAAAATCCTCCGTAGTTCTACATTTCACGAAACACACATCGCAAGCTTTTAGACAGGCCTGTTAGTTCTGTGCTTTAGAAAATCCACATGCCCAATCCGGCTGAAATATATATATATATTTTTTTTAAAATATAATTGCGTCAGAGGTAACCCTATACGTCCTTATGTCACTTTAAAATTATGTCTGACAATAAAAAGTCACAGAAATATCTCAAGGAGGTCAGAAGAGACCGAGTGCCTACAGAGAGGGCGAGACCCCTCTGGACATTTCGGAGCCACTTGTCGGACCTCACTCACTCATACATCACCCTGTCACCCTGCCACCGGCCCGCACTCTCGCGGTTTGAAACGAGCCGCGGGCAGACAGTCCCCGCACGCATAAAAACAGTTCACTAATAAAAACCCAGAGGATTTTTTTTTTTTTTAACGTCGGCTTTGGTTTTGTTAAGTGCACTGCTGAAACCATAACTATCCCCTCGTTAACACTCCGACTTTTACACACGCACAGACTTGTGCGTGTGTAAAACTCCACGCCCAGCTTCCAGAGCGTAGGGTGATCTTTTATATTCACCTCCAAACCCAATGTTATTATGCGGGGGGGGGGAGTACTGCATTCCCAAACAACCTTGTAAAATCCAACCCTCTACTCCTGTATAAGGGTGAGAACACTTGCGTTTCCACATAGGAGGGGGGAGCCACGCAAATGGGATGCGTTCCCTTAACTAGAAATTTAAAACTTTTTTAATGCCAACTGCTTGATAATACAAAAAACTGCACTGTATATATATATATTGTCCTATATATCATCGTATATTTAAATACTAATAATATTGATACTATAGTCATAAATCAGAGATTTATCAAAAGACACTTAACCAATAATAATTTCAGCACTTAACACTGCAGAAGCATTTAATGAATGAATACATTTTGAGATACCGGTGGGACTCTGTATATTGGTGATGCACTCTATGCAGCACTTTCCTGTATGTGGCTTGAGTTTTATATGTATGATTCCAGGGGGATTTCACATTTGTTTTAATACTTCAAAAGAAAGTAGCTGGACATTGTCAAGGGAGTAAATATTCCAGCCATTTGAGCAGCAGTATCTGCAGCCGGTGATCATTTCTGCCAGGACCTTGCGGTCACACACTCGTAATCACTGTTCAGTGCCGTTTGGTTTTTTTCATGACATATGAGAAGCTGCTATCAGGTAAGCATGAAGCAGCTAGTTAAACTCACAGGAGTTGAGGAGAGTCGATACGGTGGCGGGGGATTTATGGAAAGACCACCCGACCACTAGGCTGTGACTGAATATAAACCACAGAGAGGAGCTCTGTTTACGATGAAAAGCTGTTCTGTGTGACAGCAGGATGTCATATTGAGGGTGCCACAATCTTTAATGTCTGTGTCCAAGTAATGATACCTTCAAGACTATTCAACATTTGGCTCTTTAAGTTCTGGGTCAGAAAATTAATGCACTTCAATTCTGGCACATAGTAGCAAGACTTATTCTGGATACACACCCATCTCTCATATGTAGATGCGTGTTAACAGAGAAAGGGGACGTTGCTTGGAATGGCTATTTTGAGCAGCGTTTTAATCAAGCTCACTACAGCGGCGCGACCAGTGATTTACTTCTCGATGGCTGGACAGCACTGTGATGGATTTCCTCACGGGCTTCTTGACCTATCCCAGGAGCCGAGGTCACTGGCTACAACTGCAAAGTGCATGCTAAGGGTCGTGAGCTATACAGGATGCCTACACCACTTGCTATCCATTTAGAGTCACCCCGGATGAAATGTATGTCAAAATCCTAATATATCTTCATTGCTCAGAGGGTCTCCCGCAGGTTAAATATATGTAGAAGTAAATAAGAAGATGGACAGTTTGTGATATAAAGGAGTACATACTCAGTCGCACTTGAAAATTTTCTGTTAGCATATTGAAGTACTCAAAGCAAAACATGCATATTTTATATATATATATATATATATATATATATATATATATATATACACACGTGTGCGTGTGTGTGTGTGTGTGTGTGTGTGTGTGTGTGTTTTGCTTTGACACACACACATGCAGGCCAACCCGCACACACACATAACTTAAGATACATGATATATTTCATTTTTCATTTCACTGGAAATATCTGCTGAAAAAACTAGAACTTTATGCAATTTAAATAAGAAAATTAAAGAATAATGGGTTTCACCACGTAGAGCCAGCAGTTTGTATTTCTGTTTTTCCTCCGAGAACTGCATCTGTAATTAGACTGGGTGGATTCGCACAGAGAGCTTCTTCATCAGCACATGAAACCCCCCAGAGAAGAGACATTTTCTTCATGTGTGGTTTAACATAACATAACATAAGACAAGAACAGGCCATTCAGCCCAACACTGTTTTTCTATTCCTACCAATAAACTGTACTTAATTCTTAGTTTACCTAAAAGCTAAATAGTATCTAACACTGTATCAAGCCGGGCCTTGAATACCCCCAGTTTTTCTGCCTCCACTACATGTCCAGGCAAGCTATTCCACACATTGACCACTCTCTGTGTGAAAAAATATTTCCTAATGTCTGTGACGGGCTTCCTTTCCAATAATGCTCCCAAGGCTCCACACACTTTCCTTTCTCCGTGTGACGATTTAGTGGAGAACTCAACAAGTACGGAGTTTACTCAAAACATGTCAACATCAAATTCCTGTGCAGACATATTGCCTCAATCGAGGAGTGGGGGGGGCAACAGATATATGACACCACCCGTTGACTGTGACTAGCTGTGTATGGTAGATTTTTCCATGGCCAGATGGTGTTTCCCCATTATTACACAACTCCTGGCCCTTTGCTGGATTCCCATTTGAAACTCTTCAAATGAGGTCTTGCAATTTCCCCTTCAGCATTTTCATTTGTTTTCTCTATATTACTTGAATCGTTAATTTAATCTTGATATTTTAATCCTTCATTTGCATGCTTCAAGACCTCAAGAAAATACTTTCCCTAAGTAAAACATGGTGGAGAAAAATATCACAGCAAACTAAATTACTAGGCTAATTTCACAAGACAATTACTAGGTACAGTGCCAGTAATGCTTAGTAAATGGTGAAAAAAAAATTGTCATCTAATTTTAGTTTAAAAAAAAAAAAAAGTGCTCTGAGCCACAGGCATAATGAACTAAATACATAAAGCACAGAATTATAATTTAACATCATGGTTTTCAACACTTTTGGCTATGGCACTGTGGATGTTCAGCTGAAAAACCTAAACCCCATTGCTCCATCTCTTTGAATCCTTCTCTTTTTCCAGGTGGAGAGGCCTAACAGTTCTTCTAACCTTTATTAAAATACCAGGATGTGGACGAAAACTAAAGTGACAGAATACACTGCTGATGGGCAGGGTAAGCACAGCCCCCCAGCTTGTCTCCTTCTGCCGGTGATGCTTTAGCCTTTGAAGGTGTGAGAGCACAAGTATGTGATTAGAATGTTATCAACTGAGCATTCTAATGCTGATGTAACAATCACTGCTGGTAATTGTGAGCAAAGGTGTTCTAGAACACTGACATATAATTTAGAAAAAAAAAAAAAAAAATATATATATATATATATATAAAACTTAAAAAAAACTTAAAAAAAACTCTGGTAGCAAGCTTGTTGCACGTAGTTGATGTACAGGTTCTACTGGAATAACAAAATTCGACTCTTGCTTTAAGTGATGATCCGGAAAAGATCCAAAGTTCCGGGTGTCATGATCACACAGTTTGTGGAGGAGCTTCCAGAAGGAAAAAGTACCCCGGACTTCACCCGCAAACCCATCGCCTTGACTATTCAGGAGGGTATGGTTTCAATGGCTAATTCACTGGCTAATTGCAATAAATATACCTCTAAAAGTACTGTACGTATAATGTCATCAATATCTAATCAAAATCAAAATATTAAGTGTTAAAATATGAAAGATGTACCAGTGGCAATAAGCAGCTGTAAACATTAATAAATGGCTTTCAGGTAACCTTAGGCAATGCACATCCACATACAACCCCTTCCAAACTAAGTGCATTGTCTTGCAGGAAAATTAGCCATCTTCAGGGCCATTGTGACCGGAGAACCACAGCCAACTGTAACATGGGAACGAAACAACGGCGACACCTCAGATTCAACAAGATTCCAAGTACAATATGACCCTGCGTCCCATCTGCACACACTGCAGGTGAGTCGGTTTTACAACACAATGCAACGTTAATAACTTAGTGGAAACTCGCTGCGTTGAGTATAGAGAATGAGGCCTCGTTTAACGTGTCATACTACTATTAACCCTTTAAAGTGTGATTAGAAAGTGAGTGTGATTAGAAAGTTATTAACTAAAATTTTAGTGCGAATGTAACAGTCACTACTGGTAATTGAAAGCAATGGAGTTCCTGAACACACTGACTTGTAGTTTTTAAAAACATTCCAAAGATCTACTCTTCAAAGGGTTAAAAAGTGCCATTTTTTTTTCTTTTTGACACTCACTTTAATTAAATGGGGAAATTATAATGACTTCCTCAATGTTTCAATAGATGCCCGATGTCTCTACAGACCAAGCAGATACTTATAAATGCTTTGCTGCAAATGAGTTTGGAAGGGCCGTTGTCACCGCCACTCTCAATGTAATTGAAGGTGAGAAAACTCGAAGTTCACGAGTGGGTGTAATAGCATAATATTAATGCCTTAACAAATGTGCAGGGGTAATAAAGCTCCTTGCCATAAATGGGCAGCCACAATTAATTAAAATCTAAAATCTTCATTACTATTTCACAGTTGGATTCAAGAAGAGCAAGGCATTGCAAGAGTCAAGAACAGGTATGACTTGTGTCATCTATACATGGGAACCCTTTGACAGCTCTCAATTATAGTAGACACAATCATTAATGACAGTTCTTAGCAGGCACCATCCACAACTATTAATTTCATAGCAGTTACCTAACTACATTGTTAAATATTATTGTAATATTGCTAAAATTGACCGTGTGGTACCTGTCAGGCTTGAGTATGCAAAGTTATGCAAGTACAGACAGCATCGTGTGGGAATAGTCACTTAATTTTTTGTTTTGAAAACCATAATCTTGACAGTCACCATAACCATAAGTACTGCTGACATATAATTAGAGTCTTGAAATGTTTCAGGGGAGACGTATGAAGACAAGCATGCATTAACAGTTCTTCAATTTACACATTAATTTAATTACTGCTTTTAGCCCTGAGAGAGAATGCAATGGATGTAAAGAAACTGCTGAGAACACGGTAAGACTCAATGGGTTGCAATAATTTAATCTTTAATTATGAATTATGTACTTTACGAGGTAGATTCACCCATAAACATGTGAATTTTATCTAGTGCTGAACGTCCTAAACCAGAAGAAAAACAGGATGGGGAAGTAGATCCAAAGTTTTGGGAACTGTTGCTGAGTGTGGACAAGAAAGATTACGAAAAAATCTGTCGTGAATATGGGGTCACTGACTTCCGCTGGATGCTCAAAAAACTGAATGAAATTAAAAAAGAGAGAGAAGAGGAACAAGCAGTGGTATTGTTAATATTACTTTTATTATTGTTGTTTTTATGATTGTTATTGTTTTTGTTTTTACTTGGTGTTTCCCTTATATTTCCACTTACAGTGCCATGAAAAATTATTTTCTCCCTTCCAGATTTGCTCTATTATTGCATATTTGTCACACTGAATGGTTTAAGATCTTTAGACAAAATGTTATCTTATACAAAGGGAACCTGAGTAAACACAAATAACATTAAAATAATTATTTTATTTATTTAATGAAAAAAGTTATAAAACACCCATATCACCCATATGAAAAAGTGATTGCCCCCTTAGTTACTCAATCAACCAATTAACCACATTTAATTGATCTAAAAAATCACCTAATTGAACATAGGCTTCATTGCATCTAAATCTAAACCTCACTCATATTGAACCTTACCATCAGAGTGAAGTAGTCACCACAAAATTTCTACAAGCACACTATTCCACAATCAAGGGAAATTCCAGAAGAGATGAGAAAAAAATTGTTGAAATATAGCTGTCTGGAAAGTGTTAAATGCTATTTCTAAGGTTCTGGGACTCCACTCAACCACAGTGAGAGCCATTATCTCCAAATGACGAAATCTTGGAATGGAGGTAAATCTTCCCAGGAGTGGCTAGCCTGACAAAATTTCTCCAAGGATGCGACAACAACTCATCCAGGATATCACAAAAGATCCCAGAAGAACATCCAAAGAACTGCAGGCCTCTCTACCTTCAGCTAAGACTCCACAATCAGAAAGCAACTAGGCAAAAATGGAATTCATGGGAAAGTAGCAAAGCGAGAACCACTGCTAACCAAGAGAAAGATCAGTGCTTGTCTCTCACATTTCAAAAAAAAAAAAAAAACCATATGGATAATCCTCAAGCTTTTTTTGATAATGTTTTATGCATTATACCAACAGTCAACATCATACCAAAAGTCAAACATGGTGATGGTAGTGTGGTGGTCTGGGGAGGCTTTGCTGACTCGGGACCTGGACGACTCGCCATTATTGAAGGAACCATGAGTTCTGCTGTGCACCAGAAAATTAAGAAGAATGTCCGGTCATCTGTCCATGAGCTGAAGCTGAAGTATAACTGGGTTATGCAGCAAGACAATGATCCATAACACATAAGCAAGTCCACACATCTGAACGGCTGAAAAGAAACTAAGTTAAAGTTTTGTGTGGCCTTGTCAAACCCCCTGACTTGAACTCAATAGAGGTGCTGAGGCAGAACCTGAAACGAGCAGTTCATGCTTGACAGCCTACCGATTTATCTAAATTAAAGAAGAGTGAGGTAAAATTCCTCCACAGCTGCATGAAAAACTTACACCAAATTCTATTTGCAGTTACTGCTGCTAAAGGGACATTACTTTTTCACATGAGTGATATGGGTGTTTGATTATGTTTTTCATTAAATAAATCAAATAATAATTTGATTTGTGCTTACTTAGGTTCCCTTTTTTGTCTAAAGGAACGAAACCATTCAGAGTGAAAAATATGCAATAACTGAGGAAGTCAGAAAGGGGACAAATACGTTTTCATGGCACTGTATATGCCCAAACCCATATGAATGTTCAGTCATAACACTGCACATTATTGTGCAAATTTAAAACGTAAATTTCCCTTATTATCACCATGACTGACTTCTGTGACCTCTGACTCTTCCTTTCATCCCTCTCTCACACTTCCCACTTGCCAGTTTGTTAAACAACTGAGTAACCTGAAGCATATTGAAGTTAAAGGGAGTGGTGTCGCACAGTTTGAACTTGACATCGATCTCAATGACCCCAACAGCAAGATTTACCTCTATAAGGTGAGACCGGTATGACAGACTAGACACACCTTCTGTGTCCAGAAAGTTCTGCAATTGACAGAAAGTGATGAGAAAACTGGCTGACTTCATTTTTCAGATAATGGTAAAAATCCTGAAGACCATAAAAACAATAAACAATAAATCAATTTTCTTCAGCTAAAAAAAAAAGAACGGTAGTGTAGAAGTGAGCACTTTCTCTGTTTCTGTAGGGTGGAAGTGAGCACTATTCCTGTTTCTATAGGGTGGAAATTAACACTTTCTCTGTTTCAACAGGGTGGCAGTGAACGCTCCCTGTTTCTGTAGGGTGGAAGTGAACACTTTCTGTTTCTGTAGGGTGGAAGTGAGCACTTCCATTTGTTTTTGTTGGGTGGAAGTGAGCACTTTTTCTGTTTCTGCAGGATGGTGTGATGGTGCCTTTTGGCATTGATGAAACAGATGAAACAGGGGTGAAACACAGTCTGAAGCGAGTTGGAAAGAAGTACGTCTTCACAGTGAACGATTTACTGCCCGAGGATGCTGGAATGTACCAGGTGGATGTCGAGGGTGTTAATGTGTTCTCGACAGACTTCAAAGGTAAGACCTGAGTTAAATCTGATCATTTCCATTAGATATCATCAAGAATCACAACTATGCTACAGATAGCTTGAAAAACAGCATTCGCCTTTCTTTAGGGCAGACTAGAAAAAATGTATTGCTATATCTCAACACAGAACTCCAGCTGCATGGAGGATCATTAAAAGAAGAATTTATTTGAGTGAATCCAAAAAAAAAACAAAAACAAAGACTTGTCCTATTGCTATACATGCTATACATGGGCAACAGTAGCTCAGGATGTAGAGCGATCGTCTGGCAACTGGGAGGCTGTTGGTTTGATCCCTGGTCTTTTGAATGTGTCACAGTGTCCTTGAACAAGACACCTAACTCTCCAGTGCCCCCAACGTGCTGGTTTGCACCTTGCATGGTTGCCTTGATTGCAATTGGTCTGTGAGTCTGAGTGTGAGTGGGTGAATGAGAGGCATTCACTGTAAAGCCCTTTGTACAGTTGTTGCTGGACAATAATCAATGCTCAAATAAATTTTATATAACCCACAATGTCTCCCCTTTCTCCAGTACCCAAAGTTGATTTCATTGTCAAGATTCAGGAGGTGAAGGCCATGGAGAGAGAGGACGCTGTCTTTGAGTGCGTCCTGTCCCACCCCTTCCCCAAAATGTTGTGGATGGGCAAGAATGCACCCCTGGAACAAGGGGACAAGTTTGACATCACAGTGTCCGAGGACAAGCTCATCCACAAGCTGGTGGTGAAGGACTGCATGCCCCTAGACGGTGGGATCTACGCAGCTGTGGCTGGAATTAAATCCTGCAATGCCTGGCTTATAGTAGAAGGTGAGTCAACACTCAAAAAAACTCTGAAACAATGAACAGTTCGGCTAAATATTAATTATAGAGATCAGTGTGTTATGCTTTTCAGGTCACTTATTTTGACTGTCACATATAACCCACTACTGTCTGTGCATTGATCATAAAGGCATTGGAAAATCGTGACAGAGATGCACTGTCATTAGTTCATTGAGTGATATCCCATGTGCTGATATGACAACTCTTAACACCTCTCATGTCTTTGGCGGCAAAGCTGACAAGGATCCTAATCTGCGCGGCAAAAAGAAAGTTCGGAAAACGACCCAGGCCGGGGGGTCGGGGGCCGACCTGGCGAAAATCGCACAGGAGCAGCAGGCCAAACTGCAGATGGAGAGGGAGGAGCTGATGGCAAAAAGAGCTAAAGAGGAGAAGGAAAAGGCCGAGGCTTCAGCTAAGGAGACAGACAAGGGAGGAAAAGGTGACAGTCCCAAGATGGTTTCTGAACAAAATGGCTTTGGGGTAAATGGTCCTGGGAAAGCTGCTCCTGCTGTGGCTGCTCCTGGGAAAGCTGTTCCTGCTGACGCTGCTCCTCCTGGGAAAGCTGTTCCTGTTGAGGGTAATTCTGGGAAAGCTGTTCCGGTTGAGGGTAATTCTGGGAAAGCTGTTCCGGTTGAGGGTAATTCTGGGAAAGCTGTTCCTGTTGAGACTGCTCCTGGGAAAGCTGATCCTGTTCAGGCTACTCCTGGGCAAGCTGATCCAGTTAAGGCTGCTCCCGGGAAATCCGATTCTGCAGCGGCTGCTCCTGGAAAAGCTGCACCGGCTGAAGACGTTCATTTGAGAGCTGAACCTGTTGGGAAAGTTCCTGTGAAAGAGGGTCCTGCTGATGGTGCACCCGCTAAAGATGTCCCAGTGAAAGATGGTCAAGTAAAAGATGTTCCGGTTGAAGATGGGCCTGCTGCAGATGCTGAAGGAGGCCAGCGTAAAAAGCGTGTAAGAACTGGTCCACTCGTTCCAGATACAGTCATAGGTAAGAAATAATACAGGGTTTTTTTTTTTTGGCAATGTGCTGTTATGATAGTTATACACTTTTTACGGTTATATTAGCAAGTACCAGATACTTTGTTGTTATTTGCATATTCAATATACTGCATCTTATAAACCATTATTAAATGCCTTTAATAAAAAAGTAAAAATCAAAAATGGCTTGAAGGATATTAGTAAGTTTAGTGGAACAGAGTAACTGGCACCTTTAGAGCATTAATATTATTTAATTGATTGTAATATTAAATATTATCCATGGCAGTATTTAATATTACAGAAAACAAAAAAAAGATTTTTGTTTTCAGTAATATTTAACAGGTTCGATTAGCTGGTTTGATTTCGGTCGAGTTGGCCTTCTTATCAGGCATGCCGCCACCGGCACTGCACACCTGTCCTGCATTTCAGATCCTGGAGTGCATTTCACCAGCGGCCTTGAGGACATCAGTGCTATTCTGGGCGAGTCAGCAGAAATGGTCTGTAAGCTCAGCAGCGAGAACTGTGAAGGCACCTGGTACAAAGATGGAAAAAAGGTGGGGGTTCACAGCACGCAAAAGCTTAACTCGTTAGCGAATCACCCTCGCCGATTTAACATGTGGGACACAACCGTTCCGTGTGGCACGTAGCCTGATTTACATTCCGCACATGGAAATCAAGTTTTAAAGACACTGTTCCCAGCAAAGGTTCTGAAGAATGAACATACTCCAGTAACCAACTTGCTTTGTTTCTGTGACCTTAAACAGCTGTCCTCCACTGACGAACTGACAATATCGAAAGATGGGGCCTACCAGAAACTGAAAATACTTAAATGCCAGGAAAGTCACGCAGGCAAATACCGCTTTGAGGCAGATGGGCGTAAAACAGAAGCGATGCTCGTCGTGGAAGGTGAGAATAGCTACTATGACAACTGCCAGGCAGCATAGACCATTTACTCATTTAATACATCACCCAAAAACTAACAATAATGTTCAAAAGGATAATTACCTAAAGGATTAGATGCCATACTTGTCATATTTAATATAATGAGGGCATGAAAAATATGTATTAGTTCATTAATTAATTTTCAGGGATTCTCAACAAAGTATCAGGAATGTGTCATGAAATTTAGAAATAATTCAACAATTATTATATTGCTAATGACAGTGGAATGTCAGATGAAAGTTTTTAAAATCATGTTATGCTTAATGCCCATTTACATTCCAGACCCTCCCAGGTTTGATGCCGATGCCCTGGCTGAATTTTCAAAGCCTGTTGTTGTGAGAGCTGGTGAGAAAGCGACCTTCAAGATGACCTTTGTGGGTCGCGACCCAATGAAGGTCCAGTGGTACCTGGAGGATGAGGAGCAGCTGGATGGCGGAAATGTAAAGGTTGAGATAACGTCCGAGCAGAGTCGGCTGCTTCTTAGCAAGTGTCAGCGCAAAATCAGTGGAGAGGTCAAGATCAAAATCAAGAACGAGTTTGGTACCATCGAGGCCAAATCCATGCTCACTGTGCTTGGTAAGCTCAAATGCTGCAGAACTACAACTTATAGGACTATGCGCACAGAAAACCTCATTGACATACAAAGGTAGTAAATAGATACATTTCTAGATAAAAATATGAAAACAAAGCTAAAATTGATGCATGTGCTATTGTGCCATCAGATTGTCAAGAGTCTTTTACATCTACCTGTTGTGCCATACAATCAGGGTTGGGGTTAAAAAAAGGATTAAGGAAATAAAGTTAAATAAAAACATCAGTATAAAACTGTATTTCCCAAAATGAACAGCTTTGCACTCAGCAGACATCGAGACAACACCGCATTGTGTTTTTCTTTTCTATTTTTTGCAGACAAGCCAACCCCACCGCAAGGCCCACTGGATGTTATAGAGAGCTCCGCCAACTGCATTGAGTTCAAGTGGAGGCCTCCGAAGGACAGCGGTGGTTCTCCAGTGATTAATTACAACCTGGAGCGTCAGCAGGTGGGGCGAAACACCTGGAAGAAGATCGGGGACATCCCTGGAGACCCCCCCATTTACAAAGACACAGATGTGGACCACGGCAGGAAGTATTGCTACCGCATCAGAGCCATCACGGCAGAGGGCGTGAGCGACACGATGGAGACTGAAGACGTACAGGCCGGAACTAAAGGTGGGGCGTGCATTGGCAGTTTTTCTTCCCAACCAAGCGCACCCATGTACAAACTTTGACCTGTCTTGGACTGGATAGTTTGAGTGTGAATATCTGAAGGCTACTTCAACAATTACAAAACTTTAGTGATCTAGTGATGGGACAAAACAGTTGCACAAGGTATTCTGTAATTTTGAAAATAGTGAAATTGTGAAAGTGCTAACTAGTATTGCTCCTTATTCACATTCAGTAAAATGCAAACAAATAGAATTAAATGCATATAAATGTACAGACAAGTTGTCTTAACCTCAAACCCATCCTTTAAAGTCATGTAAATTCACAATGGGTCACCCAATCAAAGACCAAAATGAAAATTAGATGACCAAAATGGTGTGCTTCATGTTACTATGTGCCACCAAAATAAATTTGGGATGAAATAAAAAAAAAGACTTTTTTTTAAAGCAGATATCTTCTGTTATCATTTAGCATATCCGGGTCCACCAGCCGCACCCAAAGTGGTCAGTGCTTTCAAGGACTGCATTAATCTCCAATGGGTCGCCCCAACCAACACTGGAGGAACGGCCCTTCTGGGCTACAACCTGGAGAAACGCAAGAAGGGCAGCAACATCTGGAGCCAAGTCAACCCGGTGGACGAACCCATTAAAGGTCTGAGCTTTTCACAATATGCCAAAAAATCTTATTAACACTCTTGTAGTCGGACTTGTCTTCCAATGTATTTCATTTCTTCGTGTATCACCTTTTTCCCTTTACTGTTGCTATTTTAAAGTGTCTTTTTAAACCGTGAAGCACATTGCATTGCACTTAGTGTAGATCTGCTATATAAATAAATGTAATTATTAAATTTTTATATTTCAAATACCATTTCCCTAAAGCCATAAGAAATGTATGTTTTACAATGTCAGCACAGAGTCGGATCTATAATCTGATAATCCCAGCCAGCATCAGACCACTGAAGCTGTGAAACAGCAGTTCAAAATGCAAAAGCAAATTCCATGCTGTGTGCTTTCAGAGAGAAAACATGCGGTGACAGACATCATAGAGGGGATGGAGTATGAATTCCGCGTGTCAGCGATAAACATTTCTGGGTCGGGTGAACCAAGCGTTCCCTCTGACTTTGTATTCGCCAGAGACCCCAAGAGTAAGTAATGACGGAAATGATGCGCAACTTCAACATTCTGCAATGTCAAACATTCTAGTTATCAATTTAACATCATGGTTAAAGAACCCAAAACATGTTCCCATAGGTTCATTTTCTATCACAGAACTTATTTAGCTCTCAGGATAAGGCAGGGAGGTATGTCCAATCTTATCCAAAAAGGGCCGGTGTGGGTGCAGGCTTGTATTAGGGTACATTGATTGATGACCATGAATTAAACTAGTTTGTTAATTAGTTGAAAGAGGTGTCACAGTGCTGGGCAAGAACAAACACCTGAACCCACGCTGGACCTTTTCCTATGAGACTGGACACCCCTGAGATAAGACCATTTAAGAGAGCCAGCGTACTGTCGATCAACACCGACACGTACATGAATTCCACTCGTTTCCTTCCAGAACCCCCAGGTAAAGTCATTGACCTGAAGGTGACGGACTCCACCTACACCACCTTGTGCCTGGGCTGGTCTAAGCCTCACGAAGACGAGGGAGTCCAAGATGAGGCCAAAGGCTATTTTGTGGAGATTAGGCCAGCGGAGAGCCCAGATTGGCATCGCTGCACAACGAATGCCATTATCATGACCAGCTTTACCATAAAAGGCCTGAAGTCAATGGCCATGTACTGGGTCAGGGTGACCGCCACCAATGAGGGGGGAGAGGGGGAGCCCCAAGAACTGGATAACTACATCCTCGCCATGCCTCCCCCTGGTGAGTATTAGTGAAACATTTTAGTCCCACTTTCTGCAAGGTACTACAGCGTTTTCTTGATCAAAGGGACTGGTCATGGCTAACATTGCTGCACAATTTTTAAAGAGTTAAAAAGTTGTGTTTTGAGTCCTGTCCATCGATGAAAAGTCCTGAGTTTCGAGTCCTGTTCCTTTCGTGAAAAGTCCAGAGTTCTGAGTCCTGTTCTTTTGTGATGAGTCCTGAGTTTTGAGTTCTGTCCTGTTGTGTGTCTTTCCTAGTGAGGCCCAGATTCACTGATGCGAAAATGAACAGTTTTGTAGTGGTGAAAGCTGGAAACTCTGCACGAGTCAACATTAACTTTGAGGTAAAAAGCAAAGAGGATCTAAGGTTTGCTTTATATTGAGACACGCATCTCTCCCTCTGTTGGTGACTCAAGACGCATAACTGCCATTTCTGGAAGATTCTAAATAAAGGGAGCAGGGATAATCCAAAAGGCAAAATACAAAGGAAATAAATTAACTAAATCTTTGCAAATAGAAAGTCTATTTAAACAATTTTCTTTGTAGGTGAATTCATATTTGCCCAGTTTAGTGTACATAAATACATATTCTTCCAATTGGTTCAACAATTTGGATTGAATATATCTGCATGATAATACTGTGTTATTGTGAGAGATGATTATTTTGATATGGTCTCCAGGCCTCCCCTTGGCCAGAGGTCAGCTGGCTGAAGGACGGCTCACCTGTGTCTAAGCGGGCAACCGTTAGCAACGCTGAAGGCACATCCCAGCTCCTGATTCCTTCGGCAGAGCGCTCCGATACAGGCGTCTACACCATCATAATCAAGAACCTGGTGGGGCAGGACACCTTCAGTGTTGAGCTCCGAGTCACAGGTAATCTATGCTAAATTATGGCATGATCACGTAAACATTTTAGTGCGGTTTGAATACAACACTGTCAAGAAGTGCTAAACCACAGTCTGTGAGACTATACCCAACGTAGCTGCTGTTTAAACTAAAATAGCTTTGTTGCTGTTGGACTGTCAAAGCACGGTTCAAACACAGGCGACCGGATGACAGTGTCTCTGTTGGCCTTGTTTCTGACCTGGTTTCAGACGAACCCAAACCTCCTGGTCCAGTGGAGCTTGACGAGAATGTTCCAGGCACGGTCACAGTGACCTGGACACCATCTCCAGATGAGAAACGTGATGACCGGCTCCACTACCTGGTATCCAAGCGCGACTCAGTCAAACGGGCCTGGCACACTGTGGCCGACCGCCTCTTCAATAACAAGTTCACCGTCTGCAACATCATGCCAGGCCGACAATACTACTTCCGAATCTATGCTAAGAATGATATGGGCATATCTGAGCCTTCTGAATCGCCAGTCTGGGAAGTCACAAGAAAAAAAGGTTCGTGGAGTTTTAATACTCTATCCTACTTGTCATACTTAAGTGAGATGACCTGTAAATTTTACCAAATCAATCATGTTTTTTTTTTTGTTTTCCTCTGGCTAGAAAAGTTCACAGTGAATACCATTGAATCTAAGACCTGCAACTTGGAGAGTGCGCCCAAATTCCTGATCCCTCTAAAGATGCACGCCGCGCCCCAAGGCTACGAGTGCTACATGAGCTGTGCCGTTCGGGGCGACCCCGCGCCCCACGTCACATGGTACAGGGACAACGTCAGCCTCAACACCAACACCAACTACTACATCACCAACACCTGTGGCGTGTGCTCCATGCTCATCCTCAGGGTCGGGCCCAAGGACACGGGGGAGTACAAAGTCATCGCGGAAAACCGGCTGGGCCGAGCAGAATGCTCCAGCAAGCTCACCGTCAGAGGTACCACTCTTAACTACCCAAACTCCCACACCTCAGTAACTTCAGTTTTTTAAAATCAGTACATTTAAACCATTGGTATAATGAGTTCTAAGCACCATGGGATTTCTGTCTTTTATTTACGCTGCCTTACATTGTTCTATTTTTTTTCCAGAATAAGACAACACAACTGTCAAGATGAAGGCATAGGACACTGGCATCACATTATTTTCTACTGAATACGGGCTGAAATTCCTGTTGTGTTTGTATGTACCTACTAAAATTATCATTTTATTGAGTGGTCCTGTTAGTGCCCCCCCCAAACCCCAACCCAAACTCCCCACCCCCCTTTGTTGTCCCCCTGTCCACCCAAAATTTGAGATGAGATCTACACCCTTGGTACTCATACTTCATGTTTCAAAGGGGAACTATTCACAGAACACTTAACATTTGTAAATAAACTGTAATAAAGTGGAGACCTACTGTATTTTCAGTGTAAGAGTTTAAGACAAGACCAACTGTAAAGTGCAAGAGAAAGTCTAGTCCTTGAAAGATGTGAAGCTTTTCTTTAAAAAAAAGTATTTTAAATGATGTCTCTTGGCTGGTGTGAACCCTTTCTTTAAAAGGAATAAGCCCATGTTGTGGCTCCCTGGATGATAAGTCTTTTCTTTAAAAGGAATATGCGTGTATGGTAACCGATAGCTCCCTAGATGGCGAGAGTCTTTTCTTTAAAAGGAGTATGTGTGTATTGTAATTGATGGCTCCTGGATGGTGTGAAACCCTTATATGAAAGGAATAAGGAAGTACTGTGAGAAAGGCAAGATCTCCAGAAAACCCTTGGCATGACAAAATGGTCATCAAATTGAGCTGTTAAGTGCTCATCTTTATAACCCATTGAGGTTCCGAAACAGTAGGGAACTTGTAGCAACAATACAAATGCAACAGGAATTCTCCAGTAATGTTTTAATTGTGTAAACACTACTACAAGCATATCATATGGGAATGGAAGATGAAACCGTTCAGAATATCTGAAACATACCCACCCAGTGTATAATATGAGCTGTTTCTATTTTCTAGTTTAATTTGGCCTGTTTTTTTTTTTTTTTTGAGTGCTTAATGTATGCAACTATTTCACAGAGAAAATACAAACTTTTTTTTTTTTTTGCTTTGGATTGTGTTTTACAGATGAGGAGCATTGTCTTATTTTGAAAAATAGATGTCAAAGACTATCACTATAAGGAATACCTCATTTAATTGCATGCAATGGTTTTCTCGTTTTTGTGAGACACATGCAAGTTAAAACTAAAGTGGGAAAAAAGTGTGAAAGGCAGATAATATTTATTATGTGATAATATGTAATAAAGGCAATCTCTGTTGTGCTTATAGTTATTTGTTATTCAAGTACTTAATAGTGAGGCCAAAACATGGGAATGTACTTATTATTATTGATTATTCAGCACCAACATTGCCTACATTCATCAACGCTGCATGCCTGTGTCCCTGAATACGTTGCTTTTTGAAGGAAAAAGACTAAATGCCATCATCAGAAATAAAATACCCTGTCATGTTAGGTCATCTGAAGGATTCTTCAGATTCTTCAAAAGTCTGTGGCACCCACCGTAGTTTGGCATGGGTTGCCAGATGCCAACAGTATAATACAAAATCAATTCTAGCCGTGCTCACCAGCTCATAGAACTGGTGCTTTTATTACAATTCACTCCAATTATTTGTTCCAGTAGTTATTCAACTCACGAAGCACACAAGCACAACAATGCTACGAAACAAGTATCAAATAAAAAGGACAAAAAAACATTTTGTGTTTGTGTGTGTATTGAAAAATAATAATTAATAATTAACGAGACCATTTTAAATAATTTGCTACCCAGGTACTAGCTAGCCTAGCTTTAATAAAGCTGACGGCTATACAATTAAGTTCAGTAATAAAGAACAAATATCAGCTTTGCTTCAGTACTGACTTTGCAACATTGTATTTCTGACAACTAACTAAATTAATCATTAATTGTAGCATTTTAATAAAAAGAAACAAGCGACCATGTTACCTCAGGAACTGCTTAGCAACAGCAACGGTCAGTTAGCTCAAAAACCTTACTGCATAGCTTTACTACTTTGACATTTATCTAGCTATAAACACATTTTTAACATGTAATTTCAACAAAATACAAAGAATACAGTTCGTAAACACTCTCAAAAAATTACTTAAAAACACTCTGATTGGTTTTAATTATGTTCACCGACACACTCAAATTTTCCTTAAACATTTCTATGCACGATAGCTAGCAACATGCTAACAATACAACTGTTCTACACAATGGAACTCACCAGAGCTCAAGGTAGAAACGACGATAAAAATAACATAAAACCAGAGTTATTCGCCTTAATTGTCTGATAACTGACAAAAACCATCGTTATTAAAATAGGTTACAGTGAAAATGCAAAGTATTTAATATTCAACATTAAAATCCACTTGTTTCCCACAACATCGTGCTTGTTCTTTCTCGAGATAAATGTGAGAAAGAATGCGCATGCGCCCTCTATAGGCGATGATGTAGCCTAATCTTCTCTCAGTATCAGAGACATATTAACCCTTTAAAAAAACACATATTCATGTGGGTTACACTTGCACGGAACATAAATTTAAAACGATCCAACATTCTTTGAAAGAGAATCAAACTAACCAATGTCTCAACTGAAAGAGATATTTGTTTAGGCTATCCATTGCACGGCCTATACACTCGTCTAAAACTGTAGGTTTATCATTTATGGATGTATTAGAGCTGAAACATGAAACTTGATTTCTGGGCAGGCTTTACAGGATGGCACGTTTTCGTTCGCTGTTCTTCTCCACCTCAGAGACATAAGAGCCAGAAGAGATGCAAGTACGGCGGTAAAACGGATTGACGCCTTAACACCCTTCTGTTGGAAATGCCCCGATATGCTTCCTAGTCCATTCTCATATCCCGTGTCTCCCCTCATCTCGCGCATCACACCTAACGGACACGAGTCACGCCCTTTCATCTATATTCCCTAATGGTCACAGGGCATGGTGCATTTCTCTTTTACTACCAGACCGGCATGCCGCGGTCTGGATTATCGGTTAATAACGGACGCTCGTAAGCCAAGGGTATCGCGACGAAAATGAAAGAGATTCAAAGCCGTGTCATTTTGACCTCACAGCCATCTGTTATTAAAAGACATGCCCCTGGTTTCTAAGTGTACGAAATGTCAAACAACACACTACACGAAAGGTTAAAGAAACAATTAACTCTGTGTTTAAATATACACTTAGTTTTTGTGTGCCATAAAGGATATGATTGGTATTATAAGAAGTTTCTGATGGCCAACAAATACACTCCAAGTATTTAAAGAAGCTTGTACAGTGATGTCATGCCTCCAGACGATTTGCGTGAGTAGTCTATATCACCTCATTATTCATCAATCAAATACAGACTCAAAACAGATGTGTTAAAAACAACACAGTTGTTCTAGTTAATGGCAACACATTTTGTGTTACTTTTTGTCTATGTTAAAAGTCTCCCTACATAACACATAGCTAACACATTGTATATTTGTAACACAAAAGTAGTAACGTTGACATTTGTAAATAACATAATAAAAAAAAATCTGCTGGTATGTAGGTCATCTGAAAACACAGCTAATACTGAAATAGGTCTAATATCACTTTTAAATAAAATTTTTTAAAAAAAACAGGAAGTGAACTACACATACACTTCAACATGTGTTCCATTTCCTGGTGAACATAAAAGCTATCCATATTTTGAAACGGATGGTACATTTACAGTACGTCTGGCATTTGGAAAGCACTCTAATCCACAGCAATTCACACAGATTACATTTTTAACATTTTGGTGACAAAAAACAGCGGGACATTTTCCTTCGATGTTTCGTGAGCGAGCAGTGGGGCTTTCACACCCTGATGGGGCCGTACAAAAATGCGCTTTCCTCCATGTCAGTATCGTAATTGCTACCATAATTGTACTGATGGGCGGCCGTTTGATTTGTGGTCTTGGAACAGGTGAGACTGACATTAGCAAGAGGCAGTAAAAATGACACACGGCAACAAAACGAACAGAACGAAAACAAAACGGCTTTCGTGACTCCCCCCCCCCTTTTTTTTTCTTCGCCCGTTTAGCTTCACTGCTTCACACGAGCAAACATTTGAGTATGCGATTTGATTGGTCTAGATTGTGTACATGGTCAAGATGAACATTAAATCTCTGGCATCGCTGTGGTAAACTGAACCAGTGCGGTCTGGTGGTGGAATTACGAAAGGCCCCTGACCGAGCGTGCTCGACTCTGCTCTGGTGACATCAAGCATCTCAGTTCACCCCTTCCCATGACTACCCGGGGGGTGATAGTCATGTGTCCAGCATAGCCATTTTACGGCCCAGCCTGAAATATCCCCCTTACCCAATCAATCGTGCTTGAACAGGGAGCAGACTGAAACTGTGACATTACTGAGACTAGGATGGGGGGGGGGGGGGGGGGGGAGTGGGAGTGTGGAAGTCTGTGTTCACTTATCCTTTTGAAGAGTAGTTTTTTTTGTGTGGAATGTTTTCTTCATAATTCTCAGTCAGTGTTCTAGAATGTCTTTGCTTTCAATTACCAGTAGTGTTTAGAATGTTCAGTTAAGAGCATTCTAATCACATATTTGTGCTGTCACACCTTAAAGCGTTGAAGGAATAATTGTTAAGTAATCTTATTTGTGTGTGTGTGTGTGTGTCTGTTTGTTTGTAAGCAGTTAGATAAAGTTGTTTTGCCCGCCATAAGATAAAAGATGTTTTGCTGAAGAGCTGATTCAGCAGGAACTAGAAGAAGAGGGACATGGCTGGATCAATGCAGAATGTGATAAGTATAGACATAAACTGCAGAGTATATATCAGAAAACGTGCTGCTTTGGTTCAGAGAAAGCACCATACTGTCGCATTGTGAATTCTCTCCATGCTGCATGTAATAAAGCGTGCCTTATCACCGTGGTACTTCTCAGTGGATTATTTCCTCAACAATTTGAATTATATTGTTTCCACAGCAGCAATACATTGCCATCTCATTCCACCCTTACCATTCAAATTCTGTTTTTCTATAAAGAGTCAACAGAGGGCAGTAGAGAGGTCATACACATTCATTTTATGAGCTGATTTTATGTTTCTTTTTAATGACTGTGGACTGAAACTAGAATCATGCTTGTTTATAGTTCTATAAATGACTTCAAAAGTTCAAATTTGCCCCTGCTGTTCTGTCCATATAATCCACAGTCTACTGGCGTACAACCTGACTGCGAGGTGTTCCAAGGGGCTCTAAAGGTCTTGTTTACAAGCTTATTCCTGTGAGACTCTGGATATTCTTGCCATGTTGGTATCTTCCAGTCAGCTGCCTTAATCACATCATATAGCTGCAGTCTGCTTCGACTTTTGTCTTATTTCCTCAATCAGTTCTCAAAGCTTCAGCCAAGGTGTCCAAAAGTTTGTTGATAATCACTGAGGCAGTCTTCAGCTTTCTGCGTTCACTGTGTGCATTTCCATACTGAGAGTGCTTCTCCTGAGACAACTTCTGTCAGTTCCCTGTTTAATATTGACTGTGTAGGTCTTTCTTCATAACCAGGGATGTGTTTTAAGCATCTCAGACTTTCACACACACCCTTCCTCTCCGTGCTAAAAGGCTGCGGAGCATTGCCGTCACCACAAGGGAATCCGCAGGTTCAAGTGTCGCCACAGTGGAAGGACCTGAACCTGCTTGCGAAATGGAGCGTCAAGATACAACCCGTGGCCAGGCATGAGCCGACCATTACATGTCCACAGAATCTGCCTAAAACGAAGGCTTCTTCATCGGTACGTTTTTATTTATAAAGCTATTTTCAGGAGAGCGTCTCTCCGGTTCATGAAAACGCACAGCACTAAAATGTGAAGGAACTTCTAGGCTAACGGCCTCAACAGTCTTTTCCTATGGCTGTTCCTAAAGTTCACACCAAGTTATGTGTTCTGCACCCTCCGCCACCAGAAAAAGCTAAAACTTCAGGGCTTGGACACAGCGAATTTACAGCTATTGTAAAGGGGTTGGAAACAGATTCTAATGGAAATTTTGAATGTTTTAGCTGTAATTCGATTGGTTGTTCAGTCAGGTACATCACTGGGCTCAATAACACGTGCAAGCAAACTTAAAAAAAAAAATCTTTTTGGAAAATAAAACCGATGTAGTCCCAAATTAGAAACCTGCCTAGATTGCTTCATTTTCCTGAAAAGGTTACTTAAAATACATTTAGTATTTCGCAAGTGAAGGAAAACTGTTTTGTCACGTCACTGATGTAATATTATTCCATGACATTTTCCGTTTTAAATCCATTGACTGATACGGTCCAGATCGTCCCTTTTGTTGCGACATTTCCGGGCTTGATTGAGCTGTCACTGGATGTAAGCCATGTCATAATCTCAGAAAGAATGCGGAATGTTGCCAGCCGCTTCCCCACCCCCATGCCACCCCGTCCACCCTATCCACCCCATCCAACCCCTACGCGCCACTCCTCGTGCCCCCCCCCCTCACCCCCACCCCACCTCACCTCACCCCACCACTCCCCGCACCCCTCCCCAGCATCCCGGGGCAGGAGACAAAAAGGACAGCCTCCCCCCGGCGAGCAGTCGCGGCCGTCTGAGCACCAGAGGTCTGACGGGATAACCTCACACACGCGCATTCCTCACGGGATTTATTAGCCAGCTGCACACAGCGCTCAAAAAAGACACGGCGAGGAGGAGAGCCGAGCGCACATCGCAGACGGTGAGTCTCCTTCCCATCCTCTTCCTCGCACCCTTCCTCGCGCTAATTGGGCATTAATTACCAGGACTATCTTCACATTGCACTTCCTGTTTGTTCCTGCGACTTAGAAGAACACCTCGCACAGTTTCCGACAGTTTCATCTAATGCCTTCGGCAAATATGCAAATTATGACCTTTGTGATTCTGCTCAATAATAATTATAGCAAGACGTGTGTTCCTAAATTTTTTAAAATAGTTATTTATGCAAGATTTGTCATTGTTATCTGTTATTCTTCATTGCACAGGCGTCCACATTAAAAGCTAATTACATTAGACTTATTTTTATTGCATAGTCAAAAAGCAAAAGAATAAAATCGCAATGTTGTGTAAGTCACTCTGGATAAGAGTGCCTGCTAAATGCCTGTAATGTAATGCAATGACATTGGAAGGAAAGTGTTGAAGTTTTAAAAGTGCTGTTCTGAACTAACTACACTGCATACAAATTGTAAAGGTAGTTCCATAATGTCTTCCTTATTTTTTAAAAAAGGAAAAATGTCTTTATCACCTATGAGATCAGTGAATTAAAATGTATCCACACTTTCCAATTTTATTCTTGGAAGGGTATAACATGAATTCAAGTAATAACTGAATATGGGTTATTCAACGTTCTCACACCGTTGGCAGCTTTAAACTGGTCATAAATACATTTTCATATGTAAAGGTCTTGTCATTTTAATTATTAGGTAAGTTGATTGTGCTGTCTTTAGGTAGCTAAATCTACATCATCATGGCTAAATAACGATTGGCTTTCTGCCAAGAGTGACAAAGGCTCACATTATTGGAGCAGAAGAGTGTAGCCAACAATATTACTGAAAAATATGACTTGCAAATAATACAAACAAAATTAAACAGCATTGACAGCAAAAACAACAACAACGACAGAATTAATATTTTGAGATCATTAAACCCAGGTGACAGACATTCATTTTGTTAAGGCAGTTTTATAGTAACTAGCTGAGTGTTTGCAACTGTAAACTGTCCCCATTGCAGCAATCACAAGGTCAAAATGAATGTCAAGGTCAAATTATGCTAAATGATAATTGTACAGAACACATGAATGTTATTGGCAGAATGCTGGTCCCCTAATTATGGATCCCTGCTGACATCTATAACAAAGAAGTACCGCATCGCTTTACAGACCAATTCTATACAAACTATAAAACTATAAAAAAGCATGAACAAACTTGATATTTCACTCAATGTGACTGCCCACAGATGGGACTCATGCCATTGATCCACACTTTGCCTATCTGTTCATTAAACAAATACATTTATTTCATTTAATTTCCTTTATTTCCATAATTATTTTCCTAAATTACTTAATTGGTTTTTTAAAATTATTTTCTAGAATTACTTACTTGATCACTTAAAGACATCACAGGCAACGTATTATTATTAAAAAGCAACAAGTACTAACCAATGCAAACATGAAAATTGTGTATTCTTTCCAAGGATCTATTACTAAATTCCTTGTGTCAAAAAGAGGTTAATCTCTATAAAAAAGACGCAAGCAGTATAAGCTATTCAGATGTATATTTAGTGGAAGTGATATATATAATTGACAGTTTAGGCATTGAAGCTGTTCAGGTTAAGTGCTTTGCTCAAGGTTACAATGCCAGAACTGCAGCTGAAAATCAAACTCTGAGTTACAGACCAAATTTCTGAACCATTATCCCACACCACATAAAAAAACAAAAACTTCCATGTACATATAATTTAGCTCATCATCCTGTCACTCATAAGAGGTGCATTAAGCTAAAACAGAATGCCGTGAACAAATGAAGATTTGACGGCAGCGGCTGGGCCTTTCCTCAGGTTTCTGAAGAAAACAACACGGAGACACCGTATGATTTGTGCCGTGTGATTTGTGCCAGTCCGCAACCAGACGCTGTGGAGACACCGTGTGATTTGTGCCAGTCCAAGGCACAGCAGGAGCTTCGTAGGAGGAAGAGGAAGGTCCAGCTCTTCCCTGACCCCTCAGTGAAACTGTGCATTCGCAATGTGTACATCAGTGCCTGTCTAACAGACGCTCACTTGCTGACACATGAGATGACAGCACTGCTGTATGCGCTTCAGTTCCACCTGCTGTACACTGGTATGTGATGGACACAGCTGTCTTTTTTACAGTTAACCTCATCAGGAGAATACGGTCGAGACAGCATTGCATCCTAAACTCCCTATTATAGCAGTCCGCTACAACACGTTTGCTTATTAAATCAGCGAAGGCATAGCGAGTTACTGATATATAATCCTCAGCGTCCTTATGTTGCCGCCAAAGGTGAACATGCTATATCGACATCCCAAGGGTAAAGATGGAACAGTGTATCTTGCCAGATCTTAACATAGCCGAAATAGCAATGTGGTATAAATGTAATGATTTCATAAAAGTTTTACTTCATGTATTTTTGTATTTTTTTTCTCGATTCACAAACTAAAAAGATGAACCTTTTCCCCGTGAACCATTCCTCCCCACCCCGTTGTCCTTGGAACATAAGACGCAGAGGGTTTGTACTGAAGTCGATGGCGAAACCTAGGGCATCCAGAACTGATGCCAAAGGAAACAACTTTGTGCCTCTGCATAGTCGCGCCAAGGGCTTCTGCCCAAATATATGAGACCATGTTGACATTCTAGATTTCATTCAGGAATTTAGTAGATTCTCGTGTGCAGTGTGAATCAAACAGCTTACATTACCATTACACGGCGTCCATTTCGAGGGCTGGAAATTTACTGAAGCCATTCCGGCTGAGTACCTACTGTACAAAAAAAAGAAGAAAAAAAAAGCACAACAAGCAGCGTCCCAGCTGGGAATCCAACCCGCAACCTTTCAGTTTACAGGCCAAGCTCGCTAGCCATTATGCTACACCGTTACTCCAAACAGTTACTGCTAGCGCAGTTCTGGGTCATGTGCTCCCCATTTCCAGCATTCTAGGGGGATATTTGTCCCATACATTAATGTCTGCTTGAGTGATCGTCAAGTTGGCAAGAAACCATGATGCCCAACCATCCGCCGACCCCCCTACCTCACCCCACCCCCGACCGCCCGCTGTTTCAGAACTGCTGTACACCAGCAAGCCTGCCGGTAACCAATCAGCTAATTCAGTAACCGGAGAGAGGGTGTTCAGAAAGCCACAAGGCTAATCTATGCCATATGGATTTCAATGACATTTCAAATGGCCTTCAGCAGACTTTACTTAACATACTTAGATTGGACCCGTAAAACGCAAATCGCACAGCGTACATTTAGGTTCAGGTATTTGCATTGCTATGCCATTTTGACATTCGATTGTAGCGAGATGAGTGAGCTTTTTGTAAGCATAAATTCAAACCTCGCTCGACAGGTTAACGGTGATATTCCTTCTGTGGCATGCGACCTATCGTATGGCAACGTAACTTGCAACGGCTCAGAAAGGGCATCCTAAGGTTCCTGAGAATCCAAGAATATCACACAGATCATCGCCAGCCGTTTAGAATTACACCAGAAGTACTGCATATTAAATCAAAATCTTAATATATCTTTATTGGTTAGAGTTTGAAATATTGCATGGGCAGTACAGGGAATTCACACAGAGCTTGCTTGTCAATGCAAACCCCCGTCCTTCTGAAACTGACACTCATACACACGGGCGCATGTCAAGTTGTATTACTCAGTAGAATATTTTAGGAATATACAATTATTAGAATTAAGGAAGCTGTATTCAGTATAATTAAAATAAAACACTTTCATGATACACAAAGTGTACAGTGCAGTAGGCCACTGAAATTAGGTTTTTAAGCAGAATATTAATTAGTTTCCCCACAGGTAATGAAATACCATACCAAAACACAGTTTAGAAACATAAATGGCATTTTGTCGTGCAAATAGAATACAGCCTTTGAAAGTGTACTTCGATCATTAATTTTAACTTTTCTTTATGGGTCATGATCAACGGTTATTAAAGGTTATATACAGAAATATATCCTAAATAAGCAAATCTCTTTCTTCGCGCATTGATTATGTGTTTATATCTCAGTGTTGGTAGAACAAAAATATTTGAAAAAGCGAAACAAACCCAGGATATTAAATGACAATTTAAGCTACGTTACACTCAAACAGATGGTCGTGCATCCAAATCCAACAATTCCACAGGTGCTGGTGATATGAAGTAGATTGGGGAAAAAGACCCACATATTCCCTCTTGAACTCCCCCATGACACGGAGGGACCAAAACATTTCAGATTCAAGTCTGGTTACACCCCCTGCCCAGTTTAAGCTACTTTCCATGAAATGAACCAAACCTGACTATTTAACCCAATGAAGAGAAGGTTTTTTGGGATATATATTTTTTTCCCCTTCTATTCTAAAAGTCAGTGTTCTAGAACCCTGTTGCTTTCTGTTACCGGTAGTGATAGTTACAAAAGCATTAGAATGTTCAGTTAAGAATATTCTGTTATATTTGTGATCTCACACTGTAGAGGATTAAGGGCTCTGGGCATTCACTGTCCTTGTTGACATGGAGAGGTGCGCATGAATGAATTTATTAAAACTGCTGTTAACACGTTTGGCCAGAGATTGATGATCCCAGCCAGCAGTGTGGGTTTAGTGACACCTACAGGCAACTCACGGTAATCACACATTAGGCACGTCTCTTTCAGGATGAACACTGCAGTTCTGTGCTGCATCTGTCATTAGTGCCTACTGCTGCATGTAATAGCAAAGTAGACAATGATTTCCTAATCACTGCTGCATTGTTATGAACATATTGCTGTCTTTACTGGTTCTCTTAGACTTCTGAGAGGATTTTAGCCCAGTTCAGACCAAAGATTAGTGATGTGACAAAACCATTTTACAGTGTTGCAGAGAGGAGCTGCAGTAGTGCGAACTACCCGTCTCAGATCACCTGATGCACATGCTTGCTGTTGCAGGGGATTCAACTCGTCTAATCGCGGGTGGCGGGTTTTATAATGTTGCAACTGCTTGCGCCAGTTGCAGCTTGTTGAGTCGCCAAACTTGGGTCTGAACTGGGCTTTTAAAAGGCCACTTTAAAAAAGGTTTATGAAAATGACGACCAGGCACTGCTGTAGCTCAGTGCTCACTGGAAAACATTCAGTGAGCATCAGTGCTTTCTTAAAAATCTTGTAGTCTCTGGATTCACAACACAACACACTGCTAACAGGGCTCCTCCAGCACTCAACATTAATTTAATTTAACTCGCTAGTTTATTTGACAGTAGAAAATGCACATGAATAACATATCCGTGAATGTGCAGTGGAGCCTAATTTCCATCTGTAGTCTCTGGACTACATGTCTTTGGAATGAGCACCCTCAGTCTTTACCAGCAGTTCAGAATCTGTACTGAATCACTGCACACAAATGCACTCTTCTTCTCTTTTACAGATTGAGAGGGTGATTCTGAGACCAGGGAGAACAAAAAGATACCAGGATGTTCAAACAGTCAAAACTGACGGATCAGACCGCCACTGGTCAAGGTAAGAGAGACGTAACCCTCTCCCGCTCTTCATTTTATAGAGATGGATCAAGAAAGAGAACAAGAAAAAAGCACATAGATTTAAGGTGGTAAACCTAGAAAAATATGCACATTGCTGTGCTTGTCAATCTCGGTCTAAATGTGCTTTTAAATGCAAAATCTCTAACAACTGCAATGTCTTCTCTACGATCTTGGATATGAGGTCCCGTCAAGTCAAGTGGAGGAAATTTGCCATTAAAAATAATGGAAAACCAAACAGCAACACTGAAGACAAACAAAACAATAAGAGAGTTCTGTCAGCTTGACTGACATTTGATGCATAAGCAAAAGGTCAGACGCAAACGCTTAACCGCCCCCATTCAAGACTTGCGTGAATTAGACTTCATATTAGTATGTGGGAGGTGGCCAAGCAATCATGTCAACCCGGAGGAAATGTGTCTTTCACCAGCACCATGTTCTGCTGGTGTTCTGCACCTAAAACACAGCCACTTGTGTGAAGGTCTAAGGCAGACAAAATGAGAAATTTGTTCCTTTCAGTCTTACTGGTGAGATTGTCAAGGCAGAGTATTAACTGGCAAAAGTATGAAGCTTTTTTTTTTTTTTTTTTTTTTTTTAAACTCACTTGAGTCCATGGGGCCTGTTAGCCATGACAATGCCGAAATTGTCTGAATATCATCTGACAGTTCTGGGAGAGAAAGGGGGAAAACGTTCATTTGAAGCCAAGCACTATGCTAAGCCCTCTACATAACTGGACATAAGAACGTCTTGTGTCACTAATCGAATCAGAAGGCCCTGCCTGAAGGCATGGAATAATGGTTTGACCGGACATTCTGTGAAAAAGCAAGTAAACATCAAGGATGAACAAAAGACACTTAAGGAGACATCCAGAAAAACATGCAATGACGGACAGCTGGGATGAAACGATCTTCAATTTGAGGACTCTCAGCGCTGCAAAGGGAAACTAAGGACACAGACAAGGGGAATTTTTTAAATCCTATAAACCAACTGCTGCCCTAACATGATTCACCACTCAGGTTTTGTAGCACACACTTTGATCAAAGAGCGGAATGTGTTACTGCACCGTTTGTACAGTGTGAATGTGTGGCTCGAATCGGTACGTTTGAAACCCACTGCTAACATCTGCAGCCTAGCTGACTGTAAATGTCCAAGTCTGAACTACCCTAGTCCGCTCGCATCTTGTCAATATTTTGACACAACTCAGCTCTCAGGGCGACCGTTATAAGAATATTTGGTCACAATTTATATTAGCTAAGGGCACTGATGGATTGTTTGGATTGACCCTTGACCCTTCCAGCAATGGCCGCAGCTAAGAGTCACAGCACCGTCCAACACCGGAGGGTGGAGTTCTTCAGCAGGGTTTCCTCAACTCTAGCGCAAGGGCAACCACTCTGGTTAGGAGGGGCAACTATGACAAGCCTGCACCGCTATGCTAAACATTTCCATGGAAACACAAGCTGGCGACTGCCCTCCTGAATTCACAACGGATGCTGCACACTGTGGTTAAATATGGCCACCATAAGCTGTGGAAGAAAAGATGTAGCATGGGTGGAGGAAAAAGAAACAAATATTTTTGCATAACGATGGCATAACGATGGCACTACATAATATGTATTTGTATGGTCTGCATTTCATGTCAGCAGTCTTCGGCTGTAGCAGCTGTTTATTAATGCTTTATAAAGTAGTAATAGCATGCTTATTAACATGTTATGTACGATGTATTAAATATATAGTCCTAATAGTGTCTGCTAACTCTAGTCTTTTGTACTTCTCCTGGTTTTGGTAACATGTTGCTGTTTATGTGTCCTTATAACTCTCCAAAAGTGTTGAGTCTCAGCTGTGCTTTTGGAAGGGGTCAAATTTACCTGCCCTGCCTGTTTCTATGCCATTAACATCGCTATGCTTTACAACAGCAGGCATTGGAGAGGAGCCAACAGACAAAGGTAGGTGGTAAAAGTGCACACATACTGTATAATAAAAAGCCAAGTATGAAGAGGCTTCCTTTTTCCATTTCAAATTTTATGAGTATGTACAGTACATATGCATGCTATGACAAGGGTTCAATGATGGTGATAATGTGTGCATCTGCGTGCTATGAGAATAATTTGTACATATAGTGAGCTCTATAATGTTTGGGATAAGCATTCATTCATAATGTTTTAAAGCCATTGATGTAAGTATAATGACATTACCAACAGTTTGTGTGTGTGACTGCAAAAATCTTATTTTTTCTTCTGGTTTATTCTGGCTGGTGAGTGTTGTATTAACAGCTGTATTATGATGTCATCAGTGGTGGTGCTCAAGAAAAGATCCAGAGTTCCGGGTGTCATGATCTCGCAGTTTGTGGAAGAACTTCCGGAAGGAAAGACTACTCCAGACTTCACCCGCAAACCCATCGCCTTAACTATTCAGGAGGGTATGGGTTCAAATTATTTGATACATGCAATAAACGTAATGACACTGAGTCAGATAAAACCAATATATTTTCCAGAAATTAAAGGTGGCTAATACCGTATATTCAATAAACTACAGTTTTTACAGTTTAAACATAGTTATTGTACATCCAGATTTTTTTGTGTGATCAAATCCATCATTAGCATGGAAATACAACTTATATATGTAGCTACATGCACTGGTTTAGATGTAACAGGTATACTCTTAGCATCAAAATAGCAGTTTGGAAAATAAGTCAGTTTTACTGGCATTCTTATTTAGGTAGTGCACGGACGCACACTTGATTTCATATATATGGGGTGGTATCCATGACGAGAATATGTGACCTCTGCCACAAAGCACAATGTGCTGCAGAGAAGAAACTAAATCCTCGTTCATAACTCAGCATCACATTTCACGTTAAGAGATTCATGCGCATACATTAAAATCATGATTTACTAACATGTAATTTATGATCATGACAACAAGATAGCCTATACATACTGTACACAAAACTTTAAAATATGTGGTGAAAGGAAACAAACAGACTACACTTTGGGCACGGAGAACAAGATACCTCTTGCAGTAGTATTACATGTCAAGAGAGAATAACTGGATATGATTCATCTTTGATAAGATTCTCTGTGGCAGGGAAACTCTGAATTTTTGCGCCAAATAGCCCCACACCGTTTAACGGTTTCTTGTGAGCAGCACACGTTTACATTCTTCATGCACGTGAATCTTTATACACTCTGAGAGAACGAGTGACAAATCTGCGGCTCTATCTTACAGGCAAGCTAGCCATATTCAAGGCCATCGTGACGGGAGACCCAGCGCCAACCGTGTCATGGTGCAGGAACAACGGAGATGTCTCTGACACAACAAGATACCAAACCAAATATGACCCTGAATCTGGGGAGCACACGATAGAGGTAAGTAAAGCTTTTGGGTGTTTTGGCTAATCTGTTGCTCAATTAAAATACTAAAGTTGGAAGAAAAAAAAGGGCCGCACATTGCATAATCTGGTTTTATTTTTGTCAGAACGTCTCAGCACAGACGCGTTTCGGCACAGTGCCTTCTTCAGTGTGCTTATTTACAAAGTGTTCATTCAAGGTTTAAATACCCACACCCATAGACACACCCTTCTGATCAACCAAAGATAATTCATCAAGTGTCATTCAAGGCAATGATTATCTCCACCCATAAATCCAATCTCATAATTGACCAATTATGTTGACACATACTTGACAGGCTATCACATAATAACATCAACACAATATTAAAATATTAATTAAAATCAATTAAAATACTCACAGATGCCAGGGCTTGGATAGGCCAAGTAAGAAATTAAAAAATTAAACATTATGCAAAAAGGGGAGGAGCTTAACATGTATACTGCACAAGGAACAAGAAATCCAACTTCGCATCACACTTCCATATTTCAACCTGAAATCAACTCAGATCGAATAAAACTTCAAATCTTGTTTCAAAACCCTCAAAACATTCATACAATTTCCCCATAAAAACAAGTTAATTAATTTTTTGAAACAAGTAAATTAGTTAATTAATAGGAACATGAAAATGTTTTGGGGTGGGGGGGGAGGTGTGGGATGACTGCTTCTTGAACAGTAAGTGAACACACAGCATACACCTGCTGTTGCAGCGCTCCCTATGGGCTGAAATGGTAAACCATGTTGCACTGCCGTCATTATAGGTATTTCTCCATTGACAGAAAAGGCAAAATACCTGTAATGACATCACTGATTGGGTGTGGCCAATCAGGTTGAAAATGTTTACCCATAGAGAGCACTGCAACGGCAGTATGCTTCCCTGTGTTGACCGACTCTCTAATGCTCGTTCAACAGATGGCCAATGTGTCTCCGGAACAAGCAGACACCTACAAATGCTTTGCTACCAATGAGTTTGGGAGAGCCATGGTCACCGCCATGCTGAACGTCATTGAAGGTAACCAGCGAGTCAGCCATTACAGCCGATCCATCGCCATTATATTATAGTAACTGGCATTACGGTAACTGGGGTACTTACGGACTGTACTGCAAATACACACTGTATGCAAATAGTTCCGGAACACGGGAAGCGGAAAACTGGGAGGTTCCGGATTCTGTTCCGGCAGGATCCGGTATAAATTAAGCACTGTAAGCAACAGCAACAGCAATCCCTGGATTGTCGTAATGCATTTTCACAATATCTCTCTTTCTTTTTTTCCAGTTGGATACAAGAAGAACAAAGCACTGCAGCAGACAGGTGGGGTCTTGTAAGCAGGTGTATGCAAAGATCGTTACACCAGGAATAAAATCCATTTCCTGTTCAAATTTGTTTCGTGAACCTCTTTTCTACAGTGAAGGACGAGAAGAAACCTGTGCTTAAGAGGAGACGGTAAGGACGTCACTACACACTGAATACTGGTACAAACGGGATAGAAATATAGGTTTGCTCTTCTGTAAGAGAATTTACTTACAACATCACTCCAGAGAATAGCCATTTTGGATAGAAATTGCCAAAAATGGTATGTTATGCAATTCACCGCATACAATTTGCAATGCTAGCTATTCCTTCTAGATTATGTAAAGTTATTGTAAAGTACAATGCATTGTAATGACATGGAAATACCTCCACTGTTTTGAACTAATTTTGACTGAGTAATATAACTCATTCAGATTTAGTACTGCAACTTAACAATTGTGGATATGCATCATAATAAAAACAAAGTTCAGACAAGATGTATACCTGACCCTATATACAAACCCTTTGACCCAAAAGTTATTTCACCAAATCTTATCTGTGGGTATACCTGTAGCTACCTGCCGGTTCATACAACCAATTCACAAGCTATATGATGAGCTATTGCCACTGATTATATTTCAATGCTGAATTTATTTAAGACAGTTACTACTCCAGTTAGTCAGCCACAAAACTGTCCATCCAAAGCACAAGCAGAGCTTGCATGCACTGGTTGCTGGAGAAACTGGCAAGGACAATGTTTTCAGTTTACATACAGCAAGTGTAAGGTTCATCAACTGGATGAAGTTGTGGAAATGTCTAGAAGAAATATTCCATTACATCACACAAATAGAAACTGTTTTTGTTTTCTTCTTACACACACGTTTTTTCCACACATTTTAAATTAGTGTTTAACCACCTATTTATATCTTATACTTGTACATCTGTATGTGGAAAGTTAGGAAAACATGGCAAACAAGGGAAGAATGCATGATCAAAACATGATTTTTTCTCTTTTTTTCCCCCCCAGTGTTAAACTGCCAAAACCGGAAGAGAAAAGCGGAGAAGGCCCTGTCCTGGACGAAAAGTTCTGGGAACTGCTGCTGAGCGCGGACAAGAAGGACTACGAGCGCATCTGCCGGGAGTACGGCATCACCGACTTCCGCTGGATGCTGAAGAAACTGAACGAAATGAAAAAAGTGAGAGAAGAGGAACAAGCACAGGTATGAGAGCACGGACAAAAAAAAAAAAAAAACGCCCACACGTACTTTCAGGCTCATAGGATTTTACAGTGCGTTTCATTCAGATAGATTCCCGATATCTTACATGGATCTTTCGTTGAGGAAAACTACTGGAGTTTTAGAAGCGATCTGTGCAGTAAAGCATCCAAGCTTGGCAGTCTCTGCACACCGTCTGTGCGCAGCTCTCATTGGCTGAATGCTGACCCCCCCGCTGACTACAGGACACGCTATTGGCTGATGAGGTGGGCACAAAGTCTCCCTCACTGGGGCTTTGGCCAAATACTCTACACGGCCAAAAGTATGCAGACACCTGACGCCCAACATCTCATCCAAAATTATGGGAATTAATATGGAGTTGGTCGACCCTTTGCAGGTATAACAACCTCCACTCTTCTGGGAAGGCTTTTATAGTAGATGTTGGAGCATGTTGGAGTAGTTGTTTGAATATTAAATAAATGAAATAGTGTGGTCTGCCAGGTTTTTTTAGTTTTGTTTTTGAAGTTGCATTGTTTTTTAGACAATGCACCACATGCTTTGTGCAAGGGCTCCTGTAATTTTTCAATTTATGTATCCAGCATTATAAAAAATGTCATTTCTAACCTTCTTCTGTCTTATTTCTGCATTCCTTGTTTAATTTTCCCCTCTACCTCATGTCTTTTCAGTTTGTTAAACACCTCAGTAACCTCAAACATGTTGAAGTTAAAGGAGAGGGAATAGCATCTTTTGAGTTTGACATGGACCTCTTGGACCCCAGCCATAGGATTTTCCTCTACAAGGTAACCACGTTGGATTACACTGTAAATATTGCGGTGGTGGTGGTATTTCTTATGTAAACTACTGAACTTATTTTACTGTGGCTGAAACTCATACAACATGAATGATTTGTAAAGGAACTTGATGCAATAACATGAAATGTAGGATTGTTTCAGTATATATCCAGCTGTTAATCAAAAATTAGAGTATGCAAAATCCAATAATAATGTAAAGTACTGCTCTCCAGTGCATCTGTAGTTAAGAGCATTGAAGAGTACAATGAGTACAGGGTCACTGACTTCCACTGGATGCTCAAAAACATTGCATAGATAGACAGACAGATGGACACACAGATAGATGGACAGACAGACAGAGAGATGGACAGACAACCAGACAGACAGACATACTGTACAGACAGAGACAGGCAGACAGACAGACAGACTTACTGTACAGACAGAGACACAGAGACAGACAGGCATATAGACAGACATTAATATACAGATAGTGTAACAGACAGGTACTTCCTGTTCCCTGCAGGATGGTGTAATGGTCCCTTACAGTCTAGAGTTGGACATGGAAATGAAGCACAGCCTGAAACAGGTTGGGAGGAAGTACATCTTCACTATAAAAGATCTTCTGCCTGATGACGGAGGCTTCTACCAGGTGGACATTGAGGATGTCAACATAATGTCCACTGACTTCAAAAGTAAGATCAACCACAGGATAGATGCTGTCACTCCTGTGTAAAACTCACTGCTGTTTAAAACCTAGCTTCTGTTCTACAGCAGACAAAACACAAAATGTCTTTACAAAGCCCGCTTTCTTTTTTTTTTTTTTTGGCCATACACAGTATGCTCTCAGTTCACTACAAATTGTTCATATACTGCTACTTATATAAGGTGGTTTCCTTACAGTCAAAAACAGATAAGGGCAGGTAGCACATTTTTAGCTATACGCCAAACCTTTGACCTTTCACGCTCCAGTTCTGTGATTAATACACCTGTGCCCAACTTCCCAGTTCCCCTGGTGGACTTCATTGTCAAGATTCAGGAGGTGAAGGCCATGGAGAGAGAGGACGCCGTCTTCGAATGCGTCCTGTCCCGCCCCTTTTCCAAAATTTTATGGATGGGAAAGAACGCACCCCTGGAACAGGGGGATAAGTATGACATCACGGTGTCCGAGGACAAGCTCATCCACAGGCTGGTGGTGAAGGACTGCATGTTGGTGGACAAGGGGATCTATGCAGCTGTGGCTGGAATCAAATCCTGCAGCGCCTGGCTTGTAGTGGAAGGTGCGTCACTGATGACATCATTCATCATCCATTCGCCCATCTCCTTTCAAAAAGAGAAGGAGTTTGGTGTCTACATGCATAATGCCACAAAGGATAGATCATGATTGCTAACAGTATAAAGAGGAAAAAAAAGATTTTAATTACTAAGATACATCAACAAGGAGTTCTGAAACTTTTTCATTGAAATACTAGTTCAGCTCATCTCTGTCTCTCTTGCTTTGGTGCTTCCACGCCCTTCCTTGACAACAAAGCTGACAATGACCCAAGCCTGCGCGGCAAAAAGAAAGTTCGGAAAACGACCCAGGCCGGAGGGGCGGGGGTCGACCTGGCGAAAATCGCACAGGAGCAGCAGGCCAAACTGCAGAAGGAGAAGGAGGAGAAAAAAGAGGTGGCGAATGATGTCGGCGAGGAAAAGCAACCCGTCACCAAAGCTGTGCCGGTTGCCAATGACGATTCGGGAGCTGGGAAGAGCACAGGCCCCAAGCAGGACACAGGTTCTGGAAAAGACACAGGCTCTGGACGGGACAAAGGTCCGAAACCGGACACCGGTTCCGGAAAGGGCACGGGTTCGGGACAGACCACGGGGTCGGGACAGGACGGAGCGCTGGTACCAGAAGCGCAAGTCCAGGCAGACGTGGGAACAGCCGCTCCGGCACCAGAACCAAGCACAGGTAAGGTTCTGCGAGACCTGAGCTCAATGCCGCGTGGACAGACAGTATGGCCACACGCACACAACGGTTCTGTTTCAACTGTCATTATCATCAACTGTGTTAACCGCCATTAATGTTCTTATATTGCTTGCAAATGTCCTTTTATGGTCATCTAAGTAGTAGATATGGCAGTCATTAATCTAACAGTAATTAGAGTAGCAGAAAACTACATTAACAGAGCCATTTCAGTTGTTTTGCAGGCCAGAAGAGCTGGCCCTACATTTAATTAACTGGATTTTATAGCCTATAATTGAGTTCTTTTAAGGCAGATTATTTGAATCCTCCTTGTTTGAAATGACTGCAGTACTCAAATAGCATAAATGAGTAAATTAGTAAACTTACATGTGCTACTTATAACGTTATACCAACTTTCCTTTCACATTAGTGTTCACTCAGTAAAAAATGAATGACTGCCAAAATTAGTAAGAACATTACTGTTAGCTTGTTTGCAGGGTGCAAGTGCAACTTTCAGCGAGAAAAGAAATTACCTATGGGAATTCAATATAAGCATCATCATTTGATTAGCCCAGTCAAGGAATGACAACAAGTTGTGGAAATGTTTGCGTGCAAAATAATATAAATTCATATACAGGCACCAGGGGGATATTACAGCACGTTTATTCAAAACATATTTTTCTGTTATTGCTTCTAACAATTATAATAGTTCTCTAAGTGATTCGGTTTGCAACAAAATTGTTTGGGCTTCACAAAACTATATATGGCTGCCCATTATATTATATATAATGCCCATCTGCCTTACTGAAATTAGTTTGCTGTTAGTGCCTAGCAATTACGCTGTTAAAAATAATTTCCGAAATATATTTTACAAAGAATTGATGTGAATCAAATAAAAACTGTTCTGAGCATGACAGGCATTGACATCGACTCTGATCATTACTGATCAGATAAGGACGGTGCAGCAAGCAGTAAAGGACAAGACAAAGTCACGGACGTGGTCGTTGGTAAGAGTTTGCGAGGGTTGTACCGATAATAGCATGGACGAAAGCAGTGGCATTATCAAAGACATTTGGAAACAAATGACTTTGGCCGTAGGTCTGAAAATGCTAGAACTAAGCCCTTTGACATCTCCTAGCTTTTTAACTGACCCAGTAGAATCATTTCTAACCAAAAATATACCTGAGGCAATCATCGAATGATCATGCCATTCTCAAGAGAGAGAAAAAAAAAACTGACTTTCAAAAATACCTGTTTTGAAATGCTTCTCCCCTTGTGTTTGGCTAAAGACATTTTTCTGACAAAATTTCAGAAAGATGAGGTAGCACTCACCCATTGCTACACTTACTTATGTAATTACATAATGTAATGCAATACTCATCTATTTCATCAGAGATATGCTTGTTTTGTACATTGTCGACTGATGCTAAACAGTTAAAATAATAACAGTAACAATGCGACATTTTTTCTGCATCATTTATGAAAAAGCATCATGCAGAATTGTGATCATGACAGAAATTTACAGTGGCTCTGATCATTACTGATCAGATCGTGATGGTGCAGCAAGCAGGAAAGGGGAAGATATGGTGGTCCCAGATGCGGTCAATGGTAAGAGTATGCAACGGTTGAACCGGCAGCTGCATGGATGGACTAATGGAGACCTTTCTTGACAGTCTTTTGAAAAATATTATTTCAGTTTTTGTGAATGTTTTTAGACCGCGGCCCAAACCGGTTTTATGCGCATCGCAAAACATACACAAAAAATTGAAGGAATATCCCAAAAACTCAAGAAAGCAAACAAAACCCCTTCAATAGCGGTATTGTGGTCGCCATTTTGTCTAAAGAAGGATGACCCACAGGGTTTCAAACTTGCATTCAGCATCTCGATGTGGAGGTCCCACAGACAGGGGTGTAACCAGGACCTCAAAAATTGGGGATGGGGTGATGTGTGGTTGGGGGGGAGAGGGGGGGAGGCTGGGGCGTGCTTTTTTTTTAACCCCCAGTAATTTATTATTTAATTCAGGATGCACTGAAATGCAGGTGAGAAAATTGCTGTGGGAAAAAAGGTGACTGTACTCATTGTCAAAGTCATTTGCAAAATAATGACTTTGGAAGTGGGGAGAAATCTCACAAATAATCTAATTCTGTGATTTCTTCGGGAATGCCCTCTAAGCCCGCTGACATGTCAAAATTAAATTACATTTTTAAAAAAATTAACAACTTCACAACAGTTAAAAAGAAAGATGTGACAGATTCCCCTCCCAAATGTGCAGCTTGGTTTACTGTGGACATATATAACAAATGAAGCCTACTGTGGAACAAGAGTTTGTGGTTTGTGTGCCTAATTTAATAACCCCCATCACCAACAAAAGCTGTCCCTTGACTCAAAATCCAAATCTACCCCCAACTCTAACCTTGAAACAGACTTAAAAACTAAACAAAGATTAAAATTTGACTTTATATTGACTTGTGTTTTGAATGTTTGTAAAGGTTTTTTTTTTTCTCACAATAAGTTAATATTCAAATGAATTCAGGGATGTCAGTATCAGTAGGCTTGGCTTTGTCTGAGGGTCACTGTTTGCAGATTATATGTTATATGTGCAACATGTAAATTGGACTTACATGTTGTGCTCTGTTTTTATGGAAAGGAAATACTCCTCTTTGTAACTAAACTCAGCGGTAAGGTGCGTTTTCCCCGGGGGCCAGTGGTTCTTTGTGGTTGTGTTTTTATAATGTAGTTTAATTAGGGCAGTTTTGTTATTGTGTTTATTATAAATCCAGTGGAAGGCTGACCGGAACCGTATTCAACTGGCAAGTACGTCATACAAAACAGAGAGGCGCGAAGACTTTATAAGATGAGATCTTTACTCACAACTATCAAGAATGAGAGGAGAATGGCAGATGGCTGCAATTAATGGGTGGAAAACGACAAATTATTACATCTCACAGTATACACGGGTCGATAGGAATTTTTTATATGCTTTTCCATTTATTTTAATAGTCCTCTGTTTACAGTGCATGCCATTTTATCATGCACTTTGACAGCAAAAACACATTTGTGTCACAGTCAAGTGCAGTGAAATAATTAACATCCAGCTTTCGCAAGTCTATTCTGCTAAGTACTATAAAAGCACAACTATAAAAAAAAACATTAATTAGATAATTGACCAGGTAATTACTGGGATATAATCCGTCTTTGCCAACATAAGCTAATAAATGGGTAGTGACTGCGTTTTTTGTATTTCAGAGAGCAAGCTTCGCTTCACCAGTAGTTTATCGGATGTCAGTGCTGTTCGGGGAGAACCAGCAGAACTGAACTGTAAGCTCAGTGACAACTGTGATGGAATCTGGTCCAAAGATGGGGGAAAGGTGAGGGGTTACACCATTGATCCCGCGCGTAAATAAATGAATATAAATATGATGTCAACACAGCAACCAAAATTGGAATTGGGGGCAAACGCATCCGCCCGAACCAGAAGCCACCTATTCTGGGTAGATCTCCACATTGTTCATTTATGTTCCTTATGGTATGGATCTTTTTTTAACAGTTTCATTTAATTTATGTTCACAGCTGTGTGAGCTCAGACTCTCCATATGAAAAGAGATTACATAGACTGATATACGACCAGAGCCTGTCTGTTTCTCTGCATTTCGTGATAGTGTCACTACATGATGAAAGGTGTCTTTGAAGTCAGTGCTTTCTCCGTCTCTGTGTGTCCCGGGTCAGCTCTCCCCCACGGACGCGCTGTCCATCTCTAAAGACGGGGCCAATCACACGCTGCGGATTCACAGTTGCCAGGACGCCGATTCGGGACAGTACCAGTTTGAGGCAGAGGGATGCAAGACCGAAGCAAGGCTCACTGTGGGAGGTCAGGAAATAAGTCACCCACCGCTGCACTTTTCAATAATGGCTTGGATATGTGGGTCCAATTATACTGCACACTGAGCCATGCCTATATATAACATCAAATGAAGGTGTGCTAGAGCAGGGCTAAGCAACCAAGGTCCTGGAGCACCAGATATGGTCCTGGTTTTGGCTCCAACAAAACCTAGATCTACCTGACTGGATTCATTTTAATTTATCAGGATTAATGAATGCAGATGACCATGTGCTGGAGGCACTCAGAGTTTCAGCATTCAGAATATTCAGTCTCAGACTTTAAATCATCCATCAGACTCCTGTGATCAAGCTCTAGTGGAACAAAAACCAGAAACCAGAAACATCACTGGCACCCCAAGACCAGGGCTGTCTACCTCTGTACTAGAGTATGCACTAGATCACACGTACTTTAGTATCACTGTGTTTTTTTAGCGAGTAGCGAGACTTGTTTTTTTAAAATGTGGAATTCAAAACGAACCTTCTCTACACGCCGCCATGCCAGCCCCTCCCGCGTTCGACCCGGACGACCTGCACAAGTTCTCGAAGCCCGTGACGGTGCGAGTGGGTCAGAACGCGGCCTTCAAGCTGGCGTACGCCGGCCAGGACCGGCTGGAGGCCTCGTGGTTCCGGCACGGGCAGGAGCTGCAGGACGGCGGGAGCGTGAAGCTGGTGAGGGAGCCCACGCACAGCCGGCTCCTCCTCCGGGAGTGCCTGCGCACCGACTCCGGGGAGATCCGGGTCCGGCTGCAGAACGAGTTCGGCTCCGTCGAGGCCAAGACCACGCTCGTCGTCCTCGGTGAGTCCTTGGTCACCCCCTCGCTGCTGTCCAGCCAATGAAGAGAGCCACTGCCACAGGCTAAATAGTCTAAACTACGGCTGATCATCCATCACCCTGAAAATGGCCTTAAAAGTCTGTTGCAACCATTTTCTACTCAACCTTTCCTCCAGAGAAAGCTCTAGAAGGACCAGCAGTGTTCCTGTGTGTAGTGTACAACACACTTGGCAATAAAGAGGAACTCATTTCTCATTTCTATTTTAACTCACAGACAGGCCCGGCCCTCCACAGGGCCCGGCTGAGGTGGTGAGCACCTCCTCCACGCTCCTGGAGATCAAGTGGGGACCCCCCAAGGACGACGGCGGGTCCCCCGTGACCAGCTACAGCGTAGAGCGCCAGCAGATCGGGGACAGCGCCTGGAAGAAGCTGGGGGAGGTCCCGCCGGATCCCGCCGTCTACCGGGACAGGAACGTGTCGCACGGCAGGAGGTACCGCTACCGCATCGCCGCCGTGAGCGCCGAGGGGACCAGCCGGCCGCTGGAGACCGAGTACCTGATGGCGGGAACCTTAGGTGAGCTCGCCTGTGCTCCCAAAAGTTAAAAAAACGCCCCGCTCAACTCACAGATCCAAAAACATCCTACTGTTTAAAATACGTCGTGTTCACCTCATAGATACAAAAACATCCTGATTAAAATATGCTATGCTCAACTCACAGATCCAAAAACATCCAATTATTAAAATACACCATCATGCTCGACTCACAGATCCAAAAACATCCAATTATTAAAATACACCATCATGCTCAACACCATACTCAACTCACAGATCCAAAAACATCCAATTATTAAAATACACCATCATGCTCAACACCATACTCAACTCACAGATCCAAAAACATCCAATTATTAAAATACACCACACTCCACTCACAGATCTAAAAACATCCAATGATTAAAATACACCATCATGCTCAACTCACACATCCAAAAACATCCTAATGATTAAAATATGCCAAGCTCCACTGACAGACCCAAAAACATTTCCACATCTGGACGGCGTGTAGCACAGTGGGTAAGGAACTGGGCTTGTAACCGAAAGGTCCTAGGTTCGATTCCCGGGTAGGACACTGCCGTTGTACCCTTGAGCAAGGTACTTAACCGAAATTGCTTCAGTATATATCCAGCTGTATAAATACAGCTGGATATATACTGTAAATATACTGTAGCATACAATGTAAAATACTATGTAAAAGTTGTGTAAGTCGCTCTGGATAAGAGCGTCTGCTAAATGCCTGTAATGTAATGTAATGTCTGCAAAGCATTCTTTCATAAACAGTTCCAAATATGCAGGCGACCAAGCATAGTTTTTCCAGTTTTGTCAACTGAGAGAGATACAATCCACAATATGCATGTTAGTTTCTTCCATAATGTACACTTTTGGGGAAATTGGTTACTGCTGATTTTGTACATTGCTTTGAGTTCTCATAGTTGACACATTTGAGGAAATATATTTGAGAAATTGCTCACTTGAAAGAATTCTGTTATGTTATATTCACTTAAGGCTCTGTTTTTAATGCATCCTCTTGCTGCAGCCTTTGACTGAATGTAGTTTGTTACTGTAGAGGCAATGGGGGGTAATACCAGTATAATCACTAGGTTTTTTTTCAGCATAAAGTCAGTTTCTGTTGTCTTGCTGTGACGTCGGCAGTGTTCCCGGGCGCCCCCGACCCCCCCACAGTGGTCAGCGCTTTCAAGAACTGCATCAATCTGTCATGGACCGCCCCGCCGGAGACCGGGGGAACCAAGATTTTGGGCTACACCCTGGAGAAGCGCAAGAAGGACACCACTCAGTGGATTCACGTGAATCCCGTGACCGAGCCCATCGAAGGTCTCTCATTTATGCATCCACATATCAATATTTTATAATTATATTTCAGTGGCGTCACAAAAGAACACTGGACTGTCCTTTCAGTAGTCTTTGTTTTTTCCAGCAGTCAAAATTTCATTTCCGTAACTGCTAACCAGGTTGGCTCAAAACCCCACATAACTAATCCATAATGCTGTGTTAGAGTAAGTGGACCACAAGAAGCATTTTTCAGCTGTATCTGAGACTAATTATTTTTTAGGAAATTCTGTATGTTTTTGAACGACACCAACAGTTTTCTTAATATTTGCTCAGAATTGTTCTGGTGCCTTAAGACATTGAGAAAAATAACACAATAAAGTTAAATACAGCTAGAGTGAGCACCATGACACAGTAAATCTTGAAACTGTGCAGCGAAACAGTTCAATGCATCAATTAAGGTTAAAACCAAGTTTACTGCCCATTTATGCCATGCACTCAATAACACACTTCTATGATCCAAACAAAACCGAGGACTTCTAATGTGTTTTAAGAGCTTCAATGCCACTTTCATTATAAGTTATTACACAAAGTATTGCACTTGGCTTCCATTAGCAGCTGAACAAAACAGTTTATCAGAGTCTTTCAAAATGCCAAACGGTTAAATACACTCCAACACAAGAGCAATTCCATAGATTTGCTTGCAACAGGTGTGCCCCTCTATAATCAGGTAGCACGCAGACATCGTCGTTGCCCTTGAAGAGGACTTGCTGTGTATGCACCCACATTGTAATTGTAAGACTAATTTGTGGGGGATTTCCTATCCCTTCAATTTCACCCTCCAGAGGAGAAGTATGCGGTGAAAGACGTCATCGAAGGAGCGGAGTATCAGTTCCGCGTGTCGGCCATCAACATTTCCGGAATAGGGGACCCCAGCGGCCCCTCTCAACTCGTCTGCGCAAAAAATCCTGACAGTACGTACAGAACTACACGACCAATCAGTGGTCATGTACAGAGCTACACGGCCAATCAGTGGTCACGTACAGAGCAACATGACCAATCATTGGTCACTAGGTAAAATCTTGACAGTACGTACCGAACTACACGACCAATCGGTGGTCACTATGCAAAATCCTTACAGTACGTACAAAAATACATGACCAATCAGTGGTCACGAGGTAAAATCCTGACAGTACGTACAGAACTACACGACCAATCAGTGGTCACTAGGTAAAATCCTGACAGTACGTACAGAACTACATGACCAATCAGTGGTCACTAGGTAAAATCCTGACAGTACGTACAGAACTACACGACCAATCAGTGGTCACTAGGTAAAATCCTGACAGTACGTACAGAACTACATGACCAATCAGTGGTCACTAGGTAAAATCCTGAATCTAGACCAATGTGAGACAATGCAAATAAAATGATCTGGTTGTAATTTTAATATTGTGTCTGCCTTCCAGTGAAACCACGTTTCAAAGACCCAGAGGACTTCCTGGTGATGCGAGCTGGAAATTCTGCTAGAGTCAAAATCAACTATGAGGTGAGCAGTACCACAGGTCTCTCCCAGGTCACTGATTTGAGTATCTGAAGCACACAAATCTATAAAAGCTTATGCAAATGCAGGGCAGAAAACCAGTATGGAAAAGAGAGGCTGCCCACAGAACATCCATCCATCAATCCATTCATCCATCCATTATATATACCCGCTTATTCCTCCTCAGCGTCACTGAGGGGACCTAGAGCCTACCCCAGCATGCTTTGGGTGACAGGCAGGGCAACCCTGGACAAGTCGCCAATCAATTGCAGGGCACTCAGTAAAATCCCTAAATCAATATCCTATTACCCACCACAAACAACATGCTTGATGTTTTGAACCAACCAGGGATTTGTCAGGACCACAGTCAAAGGAGACAATGCGCAAAGCTTTGTAGGATGAGAAAAAAATAATGAGATTGTTACCATAATGAAAATGGAACTAGGCTTAGAACCTAAAGGTTGCTGGTTCAATTCCCAGGTAGGACACTGCCCTTGATCAAGGTACTTAGCCTTAATTGCTTCAGTATGTATATCCTGAATAAACGGATTTAATAGAACGCAGGTGCATAATTATAGTATTGATTAGTATAATAATGACCGATTATAATATGCTTTTGAAATCAGTACGGCCTGTCTTTATCCATAGGGGTCTCCTTTGCCAGAAATCACTTGGCTGAAGGACGGTGAACCCCTGCCCCCCTGGGTCAACATTATTAACACCGAGGGCTCGTCCCAGCTTGTGATCCCCTCATCCAAGCGCTCCGATTCCGGGGTATACACCATCAAAGCCAAAAACTCCGTCGGTCAGGCCAGCTTTGATGTGGAGGTCAGAGTCGCAGGTGAGTTCCGGATCCCTTCGGAGAAGTCATTCTAAAAACAAATCTGTGAAGCGAAGCTCCTGGAAACTTTATTTTTATTTTATTATTTTTTGGTAGAACAAGTTCTACTCTCAGATAATACATGGTACAAGTTCTACTTGTAGGAGAATGCAGATTAATTTTGATTTACTTTACACCAAATCCATAACTCATCGACCCAATGAAGCTGCTGCGTTTAGCTAGCGGAAAGCAGGGGGCAGGCGGTTGACTTGTACGAAGCAGTACCCCTCTGACCGTCGGGCCCGTGTGTGATGCGGTTCCAGACGAGCCCAAGCCCCCGGGCCCCATCGAGCTGGAGCAGACGGTCCACGGGAAGGTGCTGGTGTCCTGGGCGCCCTCCCCGGACCAGGAGGAGGACGACCGGCTGCACTACGCGGTGGCGCAGCACGACTCCGGCGCCCGCGTCTGGAAGACCGTGGCCGACCGCCTCTTCGCCACCAGCCACACCGCCCTCAACATCGAGTCCGGCCGCGAGTACCACTTCCGCGTGTTCGCCAAGAACGACATCGGCGTCTCCGAGCCCTCTGAGTCGCCCACCTGGGGAGCCAACAGCCTCAAAGGTGCGTTTATTTCGCCTTTTTGAAATACCGAAATATAAAAAAATATCACGTCGCTTTTCTTCTCCCCCCCAACTGTTTTTGAGATAATCGATAAATAATTTTTTGTGTTAGTGTGGCTAATAACACATTAATCAAGATAACATGATTAACAAAGATTTTGGCTAGTTTATTCTCCAAATTTAGTGAGACTGGTTTTATTATAAAATCATCATATAGCATACTTCTAGTTCTAATATTGTTCAGATTGTCTTCATAATTCAGCTTTAAGGGTTTTGTACTTTACTGCCAGTATTGTATGCAGCAGACTTATTGTTAATAGCCTTTAACTTCAAAGTTTTTTGGAAAGATTTTTTTTCGTTCAAAATCCTAAGTCTGAACTCCATTGCTTTAAATTACCAGCAGTGATTGTGACATCAGCAGTAGAATGTTCAGTTGAGAACATTCCAATGACACATTTGTGATCTCACACCTTAAAGGGTTAGATTTAGTTCACAGCAAATTTTTCTTTGTAACCCTGTTCCTATTTGGCTATTTTATCCAGTCTCGATGGCAACAACGAGCGCAGGTACAGCTCTCGTGCTGGACAGGCCGCCGTCGATCCTCGTCCCCCTGAAAGTGCACAGCCACCCCAACGGCTACCAGTGCTACATGACCTGCGCGGTCAGTGGGTCCCCTACGCCCCACGTCACATGGTTCCTCAACGACGCCAGCCTGGAAGCCAACAACAACTACTACATCACCAACGCACACGGGGTCTGCTCCATGTACATCCTGCGGGTTTCGCCCAGGGACCACGGCGAGTACAGAGTCGTCGCGGTCAACTCTTTCGGCAAGGCGGAATGCACCACCAACCTCACCGTCAAAGGTACCGGACTCAACAGACAAAACGATAGCATACGGCTCTGGTAGCAACACAGCTCCGCTAGCATCTTTGAGCAGGTCGAACGTTTTCACCTGACCCGCAGACAGAATAACGTACACGCCTAGTGCAGAGGAAGGCGGAATGTAGCACAGCGTAACTCAACGCATTACAATAAGCAATCGTTTTATTCTTTTCATTTTTCCAGATTAAGCAGCAAAGACGGTGAAGATGATGAAGAACACCCGGGAGAATGACTATTAAAATTATTCATGTTTTCGACTGTCTGTAAATTTACAATATATACTGTATTTACAAAGAGATTATTTTCATTGCAAATGTATGGTAAAGTGATTCTGCATGCCTCCAGTGTAATGGAGAAGGTTAGACAAAGACTGTCCCTTTTGGACAAAGGATGACATACTGACCCAGCACAACCCACATCCACGTACTGACATATAGTACAGGCCAAAGAAGAAATCGCATACTGTGTATATAACACATGGGAATCAGGAATCAGCATGACCAGTGATTGCATTTAAATGGCACAAATACTTGCTAAATGTGTACACAGACATTCTCTAAGATGCCAAATAATTATAACACCTTACACAAGGTATCAACCAAGATAACAAAAAAAGAAACTGGATCGCTTTATCAACTTCTTTGGTTTCCTGAATTCAGTGGATGCCATTATCCAAAGCAGCTTACACAGGGTATATTTTTTACATGCAATGCATTTATACCGCTGACATTTTATTGAAGCAATTCAGGTTAAGTACCTCGCACAAGGGTACAACGGCAGTGCCTCAAGCTGGGAACCAAACCCGCAACCTTTGAGTTACAAGCCCGAGGTCGCAGTAAAAGTGACCCTCTACATTAACAGGGATGTTCTTGGAATGCGTCGTAATTTAACAGGCTGAATTCCTTGTCTGGGTCCAACCAGAGGAAGAGCACAACTCTCGATTGGTTCCATTTTCCCCCCAAGTGTGCCGGTAACACGGTTGTTTTATTAGTCGTACAGTATCTATGCAGAAATGTGCGGTGTGTGAATCGTATTACTCCAGCAAGATTTCAGTGTTAATTTAGCATCAACGGTTGTACTGTTTTGTGTTGGAATAAAAATTTGATCTCTTACCCCAGGGTGGGGTGGAAGGACCACAACTGTCCCTCCGTTCCTCGCCAGTTTCACCTCTTGATTATTTGCAAGACCAATCATTTTAGTCACTGACATTACTGTATAGCCAAATGTACTGATAAGGTCATGGATACTCATTTTACCTCGAGCACAACTGATCAGGTGTGCCTGAGACAGAACACATCGAACACCTGGATCTAGCTGAGAAGAGGTTTGAGAACCGCTGGTCTAATCCATGTGTGAACTGGTGTTGGTATGTACTTCTAATCTGCTAATTGAGCAATAGCAGCGACTGGTAGCATTAAAAATCTTTAAAAATCTGCACATACAGCAGCCCTCCATGAGCGGTATTACCCACTCCTGCCTCACCATGTCTGAACAGGGTTTAACCTGAACAAAAACAGCAGCAGTATCTTCCTGGGCTATTCAATGCACTGTGTTTATGAAATCATAAAGTGCTCAGATGGAACAGAACAATGCTGGATTATACCTATGATAAATGAAAAAATGCCTGCATTGTTGATTTCGTATGGATATTGAGTGAAAAAATATCAATACTGTTCTCTTAGGCTTTCACCCAACAAGTTCTCATTTTATGGAGTAAAGAAATAGTTGTTTGGTATTGACAAACCTTTATGATGTATCCTCTGAGTTTTTTGAAACAATAAACATTCACTGAATTAGATTGTAAAGACGCAAAATGTCACATACTGTACTATTCTAGTTCCCAAACTCAAGCACCACTAACAACAACAGAAATCAGATTTACATCAAAGAATGTGACTGAACAAAACAGAAAGTACACAAATACTTTTCGCATGGAAATTATGATCACTGATCACTATTTCCTGCATTTCATATAAAAATGGGCATATTGAGAATCCATATAAGTTATTTATTTATGTAACATTTAGGATAGAGTTGTAACTGACAAGTATCTAATGGTTCTACTGAGAGTTGGTACTGCAACTCTGTAATGTACATGTTTGGCTCCTGCATGACAAATGCATTACACTAAAGATCAATACAATCCATCAGAAGAATCCATTCAATAGTTCATTTGCAATCATATCAGAGCAATTGCTAATAATATGATCAATGTAAATCTGGTGACTACAAAAATGTATAAAAATAAAACAAAAACTTTGTCACGTACAATATAAAACATATTGACTTCAGTACAAGAATTGCAGGTACAGCATAATTTTGAGTCAAAAATCAAATCACAAACAGAAGAGCAGTTTTTGTGTTCATTTTTCGAGTTCAGATAACCAAAATTTCGCGTGGGAGGGCTTGAAGGTCTATCCACTGATGATACTCTTGAGCATGATAACTGAAAAACTACATTATTTTACCAGTTTCATTACCAACTGAAGTAAAACACAGGGCTACAAGGCCATGAAAAAATATTTGCCCCCTTCCTGATTTCCTCTATTGTTGTATATTTGTCACAATGAATGGTTTCAGATCTTTAGACAAAATGTAATATTAGGCAAGGGAAACCTTAGTAAACACAAAACACATTTTTTTAAATATTATTTTTTTAATTTAATGAATCAGTTATCTGTACAGCCATAGGAGCATGCCAACAGCTACAAACACACAAACTTATCTGTGTACAAAAGCGACGTATTTTTAAAGACTAGTCAAACACAGAGCTGACTTGTAAAGCAAACCCCAGTATGTTTACAGAACACATTATACAAAAGGCCTGTGATGACTTTCTCAAATGCAATAGCATGACAACACTATGTGATACACCTGCACTTTTCCCAAGCAATTATACAGACAAAATAATACACATGGACATTTCCAAAGCAAATATTTCAACCTAGTTAAACATGACTCATACGAGTCAAATATTAAGATGTGCTCTATCAGAATTATGTATTACTAAGCATATATTTGTGCGGTATCTAAATAAAGTAAGACCACATCATTTTTTTAAATAAACATGGATTTGAACAATACAATAAACGTATAGATTACGTATGGTATTTACTCTTCGCCATCATCCCACTGTAGGTCAACTTCACTGTTTCTGCTTCCCTTTAATTCAAACCTCTCGGACAGACGTGGTGATGAAGATGAGGTGGATATGGATAATAGCTTCAGGACATCACTTGAAGACCGGGTGGGTTTGGTCTATGAATGTGGCCATGTTGTTCAAGGAAGAGAGGGCAAGTTGGAGCTGTCAGACACCATGACAACTGTCTGCCTCTTCCTTCGCTATTGCAGTGTCATCGTATGGACACTTCTTCTGGTTTGGGGAACGGACGAGCCGGTCAGGAATCGGTTCGTAGTCTCCGATGGAAACCTGGTTTTCCCTCCTCTCCCCCTAGCGGTGTATAGACAAAAACTCAGTTGCGTGAAGTCATTCAACAAAATCTTCTTGGGGGCAAAAAGCTGTGTACCTACGTGAAAAAAGACCCTTATTTGGGCACCTTCAAGGTGGTGCAGTCGCTCCTGGTGACTGCCTGTGTAGCAGCGCTGTGGTGCAGTCTCTCCTGGTGACTGCCTGTGTATCAGCGCTGTGGTACAGTCTCTCCTGGTGACTGCCTGTGTAGCAGCGCTGTGGTGCAGTCTCTCCTGGTGACAGCCTGTGTAGCAGCGCTGTGGTGCAGTCGCTCCTGGTGACTGCCTGTGTAGCAGCGCTGTGGTGCAGTCGCTCCTGGTGACTGCCCGTGTAGCAGCGCTGTGGTGCAGTCGCTCCTGGTGACTGCCTGTGTAGCAGCGCTGTGGTGCAGTCGCTCCTGGTGACTGCCTGTATGGCAGCGCTGTGGTGCAGTCGCTCCTGGTGACTGCCAGTGTAGCAGCGCTGTGGTGCAGTCGCTCCTGGTGACTGCCAGTGTAGCAGCGCTGTGGTACAGTCGCTCCTGGTGACTGCCTGTGTAGCAGCGCTGTGGTGCAGTCGCTCCTGGTGACTGCCTGTGTAGCAGCGCTGTGGTGCAGTCGCTCCTGGTGACTGCCTGTGTAGCAGCGCTGTGGTGCAGTCGCTCCTGGTGACTGCCTGTGTAGCAGCGCTGTGGTACAGTCGCTCCTGGTGACTGCCCGTGTAGCAGCGCTGTGGTGCAGTCGCTCCTGGTGACTGACTGTTGATGACCCCGTCGCCATTGGGTGTTGCACAGATAAAATAGGGCAGTGGCATATTATCTCTGCAATAAGTCTTGGGGAATAAAAAATAGGGTCAAAACATTCACAGCAATGCATCCTCAAAAAGGAAACCTGTTTGTTTTTGCTCTTCAAAGAGGAAACCCCCTCCCAGTTCTTGCTCCTTTCATCTTACGATTGGCGTCTGTTCAACTGTGCAAGTTTTTTTTCAAAATTTTTTTTTTTTTTTTTTTAAAGACCTATGGCTGAAAAAGGAGTTACACGTTACACCGCATCGTCTTCACCCATCCTGCTCATCCCGCTGATACGTCTTGTCCCGGGACAGCTGAACAGGAGCCCCAGCAGTTGTGTGCGCAAGCTGCCTGGGCACGTCAAGCCAACTTAACCTCTGTCAGTGTGTAAGGCAAACCACTAGAGGTCACATGCATGCAGCGGGCCAAGAGGGAGACGTCTTGTTCACGAGGCCAAAGTTAGGTTCGGCGTGACCTCCTGAACTTTATCCGCCCCGCACGCCTCCATTAGAAATCCGCACTGCCAGCACTTCTGAGAATACGGACAATGTACCCATCGCCAGTGAGAGTGAAGAATCTCCCCCCTCGTCGCCACCCCCTCACACAGTCGCTACAGCTCTGGAACTGGCTCACATACAGTAGCTTCAATCCAATTCCAGACTCGGAAGGTAAAGGTGCAACTTCAAGATCTTGTCACTATCCTTAAGCCTGTTCTGCAGAAGCACTTGTGACTGAAATGACACCATTTCTCTGGGGAGTAGCACATTATTACGATTTATAGCCTGTAGTCAGTTATTTACCCTAGAAGTCAACCCGCGCACCCGAGCTCAACCCCTTTTATTGCACACAATTTCAGATTTTTGTGAAATATCTGCTTATAAATTTTTCTAGTTAATCTATACACATTTAATGACAAATGTAGGCATTGTCAATGTTCCTCAAACTGACTCCCATTATATTTAACTTTGCTGACTCTGAAAGCATTAAGGACCCGGGTACATTTATTTGCAACCATATACAAGTACTTTGTTATCAGGAAGGACTATTAAGTGTCCTTTTAAATATCACAGGACTGGGGGAAAAAAACATTTTAAGACAGACTATATAAATTAGATTGGGAGGTAACCTCAGATTCAGTATCTTAAAAGCATCAATAAGTACAAATTACAAATATATGACACTGAATTATCCCTTAATACCAAACTCCCTATCTGACTAGGGTTCATTTTCTCTGTGCAATTTTCTGCTTGCTGAGTCAGGTCATTATACTCTGGATTCCTTGAGAGCTTAGGGAGGCATCCTAAGTGCTGAAAATGCATGAAATGTGCTTCCGTAACAGTTATCCCTTTTGAGTTTCCCTTTCAATCTAATTTTGCCAGTACAGTTCCAGCAATGACAGTCCTAGAATATCGTATTTTAAAAATATCACTCCATTTTATAATATGTCAGCTGCACACTGAAATTACAGGACTTGCGAGAAATCAATGTTAGACTGACCACTTACATGGTATACTCAATCATGGTACTGCATTGTCTCACATCTAATCAGAAAAAGATCTTGCTTGTAGACATTTCTGGATAATTTTAAAATATTTTGATCTGTTACATAACAGGAACTTACGCTGATCCTTAGAAACTGTTTCAAAGACAGTGGTTTTGTGTACGCAGAATGTGCTAATGCATAGCACATTTTAAATTCAGGATACAAAGAATAATCCACATAATATCAATACACAGCAAAGATATTCTAGTTCTCTTGTAACTGGAATTATTTTCCACTGCTAAAAAGCTAAATGACAGGACACAGCACAACTGTGGGAAAGGTATAATCAATAAAGGTATTACCAGTATATAGCAGAAACACTGCAGGCCTGTTGAGTGTTGAGTATTTAAGCACTGATGAATCTGACCTACTATAAACAGTTGATTTTAATTGGACAGAATAAAATGTAGAAAAAAAAAATCAAGCACAAGAAATTCCAAGCGAGCCATCGGCGCCCCCCCCCCCGACCCCCCCGACCCCTGTAAACCCAGCCTACAGTAAAGATGCAGAACTACATGCTCCTAAAACGGTTTATTACCCAGAAAATCGAGGAGGAGAGGCACTCAAATATCAGCAGCAGGAGCAGGGCCAGCCCCAGCAGAGACGAGCAGAGGAGGGACCCCTGGAGACAGGATCCCTGGAGACGGTATCCCTGGAGACGAGACCCCGGGAGACAGTACCCCTGGAGACAGTACCCCTGGAGACGAGACCCCTGGAGACAGTATCCCTGGAAACGGAACCCCTGGAGACCGAACCCCTGGAAACGGAACCCCTGGAAACGGAACCCCTGGAGACGAGACCCCTGGAGACAGGATCCCTGGAGACGAGACCCCTGGAGACAGTACCCCTGGAGACAGTATCCCTGGAAACGGAACCCCTGGAGACGAGACCCCTGGAGACGAGACCCCGGGAGACGAGACCCCTGGAGACCGAACCCCTGGAGACGATACCCCTGGAGAGGAGACAGGTAAGCCACGCCGCAGCTCTGGCGGGACGTTATCCGTGAGGGAGAACTGCTATCTGTACTTTAATCTATGATTTACCCAAAAACCCGCTCTCACTCAGTCCTACACCTTACATAAACCTCCTTATTCCCTAACCATGCTGTCAGCACCGATCGCAAGACCTCACATTACAACAGCACAGATGAGCGTGTGTGAGGGGGCAGACAAACGATTTGCAGCTACTTCAAGGGATAGGAATGAATGTGTCTACAATGCATCAGGGAGTGTACTAGTTTAAAAGTGGTATGCTTGAAGATCTACTAGACAGAAATCCGTGTCAACTTTACCTTGCTAAATCCTCTCTGGAAATGATCAAGAAAATGGCAATGCCACAGGTGTACAAATCAAAGGCCCTCTTTGATGTCAGAGGCACATGAGATTTTGAAAACAACGTTAAAAAAAAAAAAAAACATTTTAAACTCTGAGCAGAGGCAAGAGCACTTGTGTGAAAATAAGGTCTGATAAAACCAGCAGAAGCCATGCCTAATTATGACTGAAAAGACGGCTGGCATTCGTCAACGCTATTAAAATCGGTGGAAAAGGAGACAAGTACTGAATTATCATTAGTCCACGTGTCAGTGTGGCAGGTGGTTCGAGGCTGTGCATTTGCACTTAATCATCACACCTCCTGCAGTACAATATAAAAAAAGCCACTGAAACAGACGCACATGAATATGCCACAGATTACGTTTACCACACACGAGCAAAAATAACCCAGCGTGACCCAGCCAAGCCCGGGGAACGTAGCAGCAGAGGCTCGTTTTACGCTCAAAAGGCTCGAATTGCGCAGGAATCCGAGTTTCGTGCAGCTGCACCGCATCATAAAAACAGGTGCGAGCGAGCGGACGGGGGCGCCCGGGGGCTCCGAGCTACCCAGCTCCCGCGGGGGGGGGCGAAATCCGACGATCCGTCTGGCGTGAGCCAGATCAGGAACGTTACAGAGGCATCTCACGCCGCGGCTAAGAGGGTCTTAGCCTCCTGTCAAGCTACTCAACACCTACTGCTGGACTCTTTAGAAACTACTGCCAAGACGTTGCGATTTAGTGTACGTAGAATGCGCTAACGCAAAGCACATTTTTTAAAATTCAGGCTACAAAGAATAACCTAGGCTACATAATGTCAATACACAGTAAAGATGTTGCAACTATAGAATTAGATTCCACTGCCCAGAAGTTAAATGACAGGATAGAAAAGCACAAAAGTGGTAAAGGTGTAATGAATAAAGGTATATACCAGTATATAACACGACCATTGCAGGTCTGCACAGTATCTGAGCACGGATGGATCTGACTTTTGCTACATTATGAGCTATAATCCCAGGGTTATAGGTGGAAAAAAAATGAGTTCCATAAACAGTTGATTTTAATGGTAGAACCAAACGGTTACATAATTTTTCATATTCACAGCAGTGAGAGGGGTCAGGGTTTTAACATAGTACATATGTGATTCACCTGTCTTATTTGGAACAATTTAAATACAGGATTACCATGGTGTAAGGGGTGGGGGGGGGGGGGGGGGGCGGTGTCATGGGATAAAAAATCCAGCACAAGAAGTTCCAAGTGAGGCATCAGTGAGAGGGGTCAGGGTTTTAACACGATACACGTACGTGATGCATATGATTTTTACACCTTATTCGGAATGAATTATACCCACTCAACTCCCCCGAGGAGCCAACAGCTCCTTTGTCAAGCAGGACGGCGCCATGAATTCAGTCTGACACTGAAGGCGCAGCGCATTTTCAACTGCTCGTATAAAAAAAAAAAAAAAAACGAGCGAAAGAGAGCAGGAATTACATGGGACTTGCACCCAGTTATCACATTTAATAGATTTCAACACTATATGGTCTCAGTTACAGCATTTAGCCACAGATGATAAAATTCATACGGCGCGGACTTTAAAGTGCAGAGCAATGTGCTTATGCAGTGAGTAATGGACTTATGCAATGAGCAATGTGCTTATGCAGTAAGTAATGTACTTACGCAGTGTTTCAAAACAGATTTGCTGTATTGGTAAGAGGCTGCTTTGGAAGTTCAGGTTTTACATTTCAGCTATTTTTACAGGTGCTTTTATCCAGACCTTATATGCAGCTTGCCTCACATACATGCAGTCCATTGATCTTACACAGCGGGATATTACCTGAAGCAGGTCAGGTTAAGCATCTCAAAGGCAAAAACTGCTCTGTATTGAACCCAAAGCCTGAGCTGCAAAACCAGTTTCCTAACTGTGCTACACAGTTACCGACACATAAGCATGAGGAATTAGGGGTACAGGCGGCAGAGTATAATGGGTAAGGGATTGGTCTTATAACCTATAGGTCACGGGTTCGATTCCCGGGTAGGACACTGCCGTTGTACCCTTGAGCAAAGTACTTAATCTGTAATCTTCAGTATATATCTAGCTGTATAAATGTATGCAATGTAAATGCTGTGTAAAAGTTGTGTAAGTCGCTCTGGATAAGAGCGTCTGCTAAATGCCTGTAATGTAATTTGCCAAAGTGTTTTATCTTGAATTAAGTACAGATGCACATAAACAAAAATCTATAATTCTATGAATGAGTCATTTCTGGTTACTTTTTTGAGCAAGCATCATCCCAGTAACAGGGCTGTGATTGCCGTTCCATGTTTTTATGTGACATGTGACCTATCAAAAGCATGGCCCACATGGTCCACCAGAGCTTGCAATGGATCCCGTGAACCTCCAGAAACTCATAAATATATTTATAATCCGTTTTGAGTTACCCCACATGTACAGGATATTACATCAAAATCTTAAATATATCTTTATGGGACAGTCAAATATTTTACAGGGCAAACGCACTGTAAAGACAAACAGGACACTGGCATGAAAATATCATATTTCTCAGAATATTTCAGATGCATAATGAGTTTATAAATACAACACACAAGCAAAAAAAAAGTTTCTTTTGGCAACATTTAAGTCAATAGTTTTGCAATTTGAACATTTCAAATGGACTAACATCTTGCAAGTGGGAGGTGTTAAGACTAAGGGAACTATCTTAATTAACATATCAAAGGTGTGAATGTTGTGACAACTGTCCACCATGTTGCTAACTTTTGTGACATCTGCCACATAAATCTCTACAGGGTGACAGAACATTTGGTCATGGTTTTGTGTTTGAATATACATGAGACTGAACATTTATTTTATGATTTATGCAATACGGACGTTTTATGCAGTTTAAAGCAAATAACTTTGCATATGCATATAGCCTACAGTATAACATGGGTATCAGATTCCAGTCCCAGAAAGCCATGGTGTCAGCTGGTTTTGGGTGGATTTAAGCATCAGATTAATTTCAACTGTCGATCGGCTAAGGAATCCACACACCGCGTTCTCAAGGCGTTAACTGGCTGCTGAAACTACAAATCCCAGCAGACACTGCAGCCTTCCCGGGCTTGTCTGTTGCATCGGCCCGATTATCCTGTAGAGTGCACCAGGCTTAAGTCACTGTCGTAAAACTCCATTGCTTTTAATTATCAGCAGTGATTGTTACATCAGCATTAGAATGTTTTCAAATCTTACAGGGCAAATGGAGTCCAGGGCACAGGGTTTATTTAAAACACGGGGCAGATATACAGCCCAAACCTCAGGGCTGGGAGGCAGGCCAGACAATATCATCACACGTGGCACACTGTAAGTGCTGGAGACACACTGTGTTGTTGGTCCAAGAGAGATTCAGCTCATCTGTCTTGTGCCAAGTCAGTTGTATTTACATCTTTAAAAAGAAAAAAAAGAAAGAAAAAAGTCTGGCAAGTTTTGCCATATTATAACATAATCTGGGAGGGTAATTCTAGGAACACAAACATTTAAAATATAACAACAGCAATAATAATAATAATAATAATAATAATAATTATTATTATTATTATTATTGTTATTATTATCATCATCATCATCATCACTATCATAATCATCATCCTCCTCTTGATTTTTCCTTAAAAAAAGACTGTGCCTACAAATTGCATTTTTATTCTACACTGAATATTTCCACAGACAAGCAGCACAAATAAGCTTGTCAGACCAACCATATTGCTCCTGCACCCCTGACAGAGCTAAAGGCCTGTGAAATGCACCTGTCTGTCTGACATTTCCCCCAGAACACTTCAGCACAGTTACTAAGTGCTGTTTGAGGAAACTGCTCAGGGAATTACAAAAGGCACTGAGGGCATTTTTGGGCCGGTTCACGGGTCTGGCTGTTATTCTGAATCAGCCCTGGAAAGCTCATACTGGTCCAGACAAATGGAAAATTCCACATAATCGCCTTCAGAACTAACAGCTAACAGCTTGCCCTCAGCTGCCATAAAAATGCCCAGATAGTTAACAATGCAGAACGCATGAAACTGCATGATTTTTTCTTTTGTATACCTGACAAAAAGCCCACCAGAGCTTGAAACGTTATACTTTAAATCATGGAATAAATATATATATTAAAAAAAAAAAAAAAAAAAAAGATTATTATTTAACTAATTTGGAGCTACCATAGTGGACAGGTTTTTTATTTTTTATTTTTTGTCTCACACCGGAAGATGAGATGTGCGTGCATACATTGGATTGCTTAGAAACTTTACTGCAAACCTTTTTACCAAAATGTTGCAGTTTAAGACTTATACTCATCATGAAACAACCATAACACAAGCAACAGGCAAACTGACAGGAAAACAAAATAATCATTGCAGATTATCAGCTGCAGTATTGCTACAGTGAAATAGTAGCAAATCAATCAAGCCTTATTGATCATGGTGAAATCTGAATTGCTTCCCCTCACAAAAAAGACACCGTATTATCATTACTGGATAACAAGCAATAACTGATAACTTTCTAAAGTGTGTCTGAGGGGGGAGGATATACAATTTTAAGTGGAAGGGATCTGACAGAGGTTATTGTGAGTTCACTCGTTCTGATTGGTTCATCGAGATGAGTCAACATGATGAAATCTGTTCCTTGCTGAATTATAATGTTGAGCATAACCTGCGGCATCAGTAACCCAATTAGACACGTCAAGTCTTTAAAGGGAATTACACAGGCAGACCAAGAAGCATTGCTCATACATTGCTACAGGCCTCAAAAAAAAGTAACGTGATCACGATTTAAAAATGCTGGTTGTAATGTGAGAAAATTTAAATATAGCTTAGGCCTTCGATTAACTCTTAAAAATGTCAGTCTGTGACCTGAGATGATTTCACACTGAATGGAAATAAAATAAGCAACAAAAAAAACATCTCTTTCTGGTCTCCTTACAGCCCCTGAGAACCTGTTAAACCCTGTTAAAGCATCAACAGCGCCACCATGTGGAAAAGTCAGAAAGCATCCGAGAAGTCCACCGGGCATGGTAAGCATATCACAACCCCCCCTCCATTTCGGGGCATGGCAAGCATATTACACCCCCCCGCCCCCACCCTCCCCTCCCCTCCCCTCCCCTCAGGGCACGGTAAGCATAGTACCCCCCCCCCCCACCCCAAAACTAAAAATAAATATAAAAAGAGACCACAAGAAAGCATTTTGTGGCAGAAATGACAATGGCAACACGATCAAGAAGAGAAAGAACAGGAAAGTTTATCATTAAAAGGTTAAATATTCTGGCAGGCGACTGAAATCAAGTTCCATCTAATCTTAAGGATCACAGAAAGAGGAACACTAGTCTGTGCAAAGAAAATAAAAAAATGATTAGATATGTGACCAGATTCCCTCAACAGGGAGACTGAAAAACTGGCTGTGCCAAAAGTCTGCACTTCAAAATTCAGAGGAACTTATAACTAAGTATCCACAGTGTGACACATTTATTATTAATGTGGAATAGACACATGACAAATCATGCAGTAGTGATGATCCCACAACATCTGGGGACAGGAAATGGCAAAATGTAAATTAAAGCTAATGTGTTTAGGACACCAAATAATGCTTATGAAAAATTATGTCATTTTGGTATGTCATTGTGAGCTTGTCCTTATACATAATTTCAAAATGGTCCCAAGTCTCAGATGTGTTATCTTTGTGAATAATGCTCTCCTGTCCTGTTTCTTTCCGTCTGGTTACCAAACTTGTTCACCACAAGGTTTTCCAGCCACGGCCAATGGAACAGGTATTTTGGTGGCAAATTAAACAATAACAAGAATCTTTTGATCACATCATACTGTACATCTCACCTCTCATAATTAGCGCATGGCAGAATGCAATTTTTCATTTTTGTTAGAGTTCTCTTTTTGAAAATGTTTTTTGTTGTTAGGTGCATGTCTGCACAACATAGCATGTGACTAAATGCCTCTATGTGCCCTAACCTCAAAACTGTTACATTTAGATAACCCTTGTCCTTCAGGTTTGTACACTCAAGAGATTTAGAAGCACATAAAAACATATGTGCAAAACTACATTTAAAAAAATTGTTAAACACTCACAAAAAACATCTGTCCGATTTTAGCACTTGAGTTGGCAAGACAAAAATATAAACCTGACCTTCCTGGACCTGAGTTGAACAGTAATATTGACTGAGTACGGCTTTCTGAATCTCAAACATCAATGGCAGTTGGAGAAATCACATGCTGTCCACCAATGAGGATGCACCTATTGCCTTGATGAAAATCCAACTGCTTTTTCAATTGGATTAATACAACAAACCCTTAAAACCCTTTAAAAAACTGTTTAAATTTCATGAAGCCCCACTCTATCTTTGCTATTGATTAGCTCAGGGAGAATGGCATTACTGCATTACTGACAAATTAACACCAATAAAGAAAGGGCTCACCACTCAATACCTGGGCAGGACTTTTTTAATTGATGGCCAATATTCAGTTCTTACGATGCTACATTTTAATCTTTAATCACATATGAAGCATATTTGTGCAACAACTTATAACTAGCCACTCAATGACTATATATGTGTATATACACACACACAGTACATTCATAAATGTGCATGCAATTACTAAACTTCATACAATTGCCTTTAAGTGATGTGTGTAGACCATAAATACCAAAACACCTACCTTTTACTTTGACCTCGCCAGTGGCAATCAAAAAAAAGTCCAAAGTTCCGGGTGTCATGATCACACAGTTTGTGGAGGAGCTTCCAGAAGGAAAAAGTACCCCGGACTTCACCCGCAAACCCATCGCCTTGACTATTCAGGAGGGTAAGACGTTGTGATCTGCCTTTCGCAACATCACCACTTCATTTACAGAATATATCATTCCGCTCTTTAATTACTATTTTTGAAAAAAAAATTAATTTTGAAAATAAATAATTCATCCATAATTCATAATTCTCATCAAGTCTACAGATCTGTGTTGCAGGAACGTCAAAATGTCACACTTTTAAAGCCAGAAGGAAAAAATGTACAATGATTTACTGGTTACTATGGTTACTGTACATTGACATGTCGTTTACATCTGTGTACAGCTAATGCGCATCAGAGTGTAATTTCCCCTGTATGAATCCCTGCACATCCTCCTCATAGGGCCACGTATTCCTACCGACAAACTGCCAAGCTTTTTTACATAAAAGACATAAAGCCCCTGGCTATACATTTGGCAGTAAAATAAGTTTCATGTCTGTGAACCGCGCAGGTAAATTGGCCATCTTCAAAGCGAGCGTTACTGGGGATCCTAAACCAACTGTAACGTGGGCGAGAAACAAGGGAGACACGGAGGACCCAGGGAAATACCAGCATGTATACGACGAAGTGGCTGATGAGTACACCATACAGGTGAGAGCCTTATGAATACATCATACAGGAGAGAGCCTTATGAATAATACATCATACAGGTAAGAGGTTTATGAATACACCATACAGGTGAGAGCTTTATGAATACACCATACAGGTGAGAGCTTTATGAATACCCCTCGCAGGTGAGAGCCTTATGAATACACCACACAGGTGAGAGCCTTATGAATACGTCATACAGGTGAAAGCCTTATGAATACATCATACAGATGAGAGCCTTATGAATAATGCATCATACAGGTGAGAACCTTATGAATAATGCATCATACAGGTGAGAGCCTTATGAATGTGTGCGTGGATTACAAGCCATTTCTAGTTGACTATGAAAAATGAGAGCAGAACTCCCAATGCACAGAGTCATTCCAGGTGTGACTGCATGTAGAAGACCATCTAGAAGGGGGCCTTCCATTCATTCAACATAAATCCAAAACAAATGGTTATATACAGCAGTGTGCTCAAATAGACACTAATACACTTTAATGTGAAAGTACAGAAATTTCTATACTACAATATTTCAACAGATCCCCAACGTATCACCAGAACAAGCAGACACCTACAAATGCTTTGCAATCAATGAGTTTGGAAAAGCAATCTGCACTGCCACACTGAATGTTATTAAAGGTAAGAAACAACAAAATACGGTTTTGGGTTTGTTAAACTGCACCTACTTAACTAGTTGGTCGAAATATACTGCATGTGCATTTCAAATATGTGGCCAGCAGGTGGCAGTGTTGTATTTAATGTAGACAAGGCATTAAAAAAAAAACTTTATTGCTCTCTTGCAGTTGCATTTCAGATGACAGCAACAGAAGAAGGTGGGTCTTCATACTGCCTTTAACACAAATTGAAACCTTGTTTTTATTTTTTTTTTGTTGTTGCTGTTATAATCACTTACAGTAACCACCGATCCCTTTCAGAGGATCTCTTCTACATGATACATACAGTATCACAAAAAAATAATCAAAACAATTCAACATGCTGTAAACATAACATGCTAACCTTGATGTATACAGTATACTGCCCTTCCATCATGAACATTAGTGCCCTTCGTATGGATGCATGAATATTGGATGTGATGGAAAAGCTGGAATTTCAACCATGTTCTGTGTGCCATTTAAGCTACTAAAGAGGACCCAGCGGAGTTCAGAAAGAATCTGAAGACAAGGTAAGGCACGCGGGTCATTAATGTAGTGACGCATTCGAAGAGCAACGGGCCTCATTCACAAAACTTTTCTTAAATGAATATTTTGTTCTTAAAAATGATCCTACAAAAAAACAATGAGATTCATGCGCAGACCTTTGTTTTTGTGCATATCCCAGGTGTATGAGGTGATGAATGCTGGCTGTTTGTAAATTTAATGCACAGTCCTGTTCATGTGATTAGCATGAGGAAATGGCCATGAACAAATACAGATAAGAAAAAAAATGAACACCACCGAAATGTTCTTGGAAAAGTTCTTATACGCAGTTTACGATCAAACGTGATCGTACGCATGTTTTGTGAATGAGGCCCACTGTAAAAATTTCATATAATACACGGTGAGATTGTATGCTTTTCACATTAAGAGTTCACTAATATACACTAATGTATATTAGTGAAGTAATGTATATACAGTAAAGCTTTGCCTTTCAATGGGTCTAACACAAATGTGTTCACTTTTGAAGGGTTAAATTCTATACTTGATTTCTTGCGTAATCTGACGATTGGAAGGTTTTTTTGCAAGCGCTAGCCCTAACCCAGGTCCTAACCCGAACACCGTTCTCTCTCAAGGGCCGTGCGACCTAAACCTGAGCCAAGGAAGGATGGAGAAATAGACCCAAAATTCTGGGAAATTTTGCTGAGTTCGGAAAAAAAAGACTACGAACGCATCTGCGCTGAGTTTGGGGTCACCAACTTCCGCTGGATGCTGAAGAAGCTGAACCAGATGAAAAAGCAGAGAGAGAAAGAGCAAGCGGAGGTACGTGGTTCTATATTAATCATCGTAATTATTGATCATCATAATTATAATATTCACCGTTACCCTGTCCGTCGTTGTCTCTAGGCCCCAGAGCTCCCTAAAATGAATGCCTCAGTGTGATTGGCCGGTTCAGATTAATAGTGAAGCTGTGGCGGTGGTCTGATCTAAAGGTGTCCCAGTGAACCAAAGTTCCATCCACAGTTCTCCTCTCCCATTTTGTTTCTAATCATCCCTTTTTTTTGATGTTCCTTCTCTCATTTTGTTTTCTTCCTGGGCCCATCCACCTTCTCAGTTTATCGAGAACCTTTCTAAGCTGAAACATATCGAGATCAAACCAAACGGTTTGGCGCAGTTTGAATTCACCATGGACCTAAAGAACCCCCACAGTCAAATACTCCTCTACAAGGTGAGATTTTTTTGTTTATTTTTTTTTAAAGCCATGTACAGTATATGCTGCATTACAAACATGAAAACGATGCACATGCCTTCACTAAAAAACCACATTTGGCTTTTTAATCTCTTCTTAGGGACTAAAATAGCACATAAACTAAAAATACAGCAAATTTAAGAGAAGGAAAGAAAGAAGCAAAATCTTGCAGAGGCAAAATCAATTTTTATATCTCACTTCTGACCCTTTGTGACAAGCCTCCTGTGTTTAACATTAACCAAAGTTATTGATATCAGTAGATAATAAACATTTATTTCCTGCTTCTTTTGACAACAAATACCTTGATGTAATCTTACATTTCTGATTCACGTCTAGCATAATTATTTTCAAATCAAAAATGAAACTATTTTTTGTGACTCAAAGATTTCTGTATTTGACAGGATGGTGAAATGATTCTTGTCAGCAGTGATGAGGACTCCAAGCATCACCTCAAGAAAACGGGCAGGAAATACACGTTCAGCATCAAGGATCTGACCCTGAACGACGCGGGGTTTTACCAAGTTTACGTTGAGGATGCCACCATCTTCTCCACTGACTTTAAGAGTAATTTTGCATCGGAGCAGCCACTGCCATATAGATATGAGTAACTGTATCATTTTGCTACATGTTGGTCACAATGAAGCATAAAATGATCTGGTTTCACAACAGCCCTCTGATCACTGTCACATTATTAGTATGAAGTTCTGGAAATAATAATAATAATAATAATAATAATAATAATAATAAAGGAACAGTTGCTTAGAGGGCTGAAACATAAGCTCTACTATCTAAACGGTCTGTCAAGAAAACACTTAAATATGTTCTTTTTACATGACGCAAGTTTAATTTAATATGGCAACAATTTATTTTAAATAATCTCTGGTGTTTCAGGAACAAATGTAAATGTTTCTGTATAATTCCTGACCAATCGGGTGACATTCCTTACTAATCGGGTGAGAGATTCCCATATTGTGAAGGCAACATTAACCCTAGAGACACTGGCATTTTGGATACCTCTTGACCATTGATGCTGTAAAAAGGAGATTCCCTGTATTGCTGAAAACAAAGGCTTCACAAAATACACCACTGCAGTAACACACAATGTCTATCTTTCAGTCATCCCCGTTGAGTTTGTCATCAAAATACAGGAAGTGAAGGCGAAAGAGAGAGAGGACGCCGCCTTCGAGTGCGTCCTCTCTCACCCCTTTCCAAAGATCCTGTGGATGGGCAAGAACAAGCCCCTGGAACAAGGGGACAAGTATGACATCACGGTGTCCGAGGACAAGCTCACCCACAGGCTGGTGGTGAAGGACTGCATGCTGGTGGACAAGGGGATCTATGCAGCTGTGGCTGGAATCAAATCCTGCAGCGCCTGGCTTGTAGTAGAAGGTAGGACAGATGTGACCTTTAACCATTTATTCTTTCGGGCAAAGAACGGAATGTTTTGCGCTTTTTAGGAAATAAACCAATCAAATAAGAAATGTGTTGCCTACACTGGGACCAATCTAAGTTCAATCTGGACTTCAGCCTTGTGGAGTTAATAAATTGCTCCTTTATGGAGCTCTTTCTCAGAGAAAGTGAAGATCCATAATGTAAGAGAATACAGCAACCTCTGTGCTCACGGGCACATAGCATTTCAGGCTAAGAGGTCATGATGTAGGGGTGAGGTTTCCCTGGTCCACATCATAACCTTATGCATTATGAGCACAAAAGCTAACCCTGGATCAGCACTCCTAAATATTGACCCAGGCCTTTACTTTGGCCCTACCGAACACACAGAAACTTTTGGTTGATTTCAATTTTCAAAGCTTCAATTCACGTAGATCGCAACAACAAAAAAATTAATTAATTGAAAAAAAAAAAAGATCAGTTACAGGATAGGAGTCCAATTTCACAGTCTGTGACGCAAATTTTCACGCCTGTGAAACATACTCTCTCACCTTCCTTCACTACAGTTTGCCCTCTCTCTCTCTCTCTCTCTCTCTCTCTCTCTCTCTCTCTCTCATGTCTTTATTTTCCAGGTGACACCGACCCAAGCATGCGCGGCAAAAAGAAAGTCCGGAAAACCACCTGTGCAGTTGGGGCCAAGGCCCTCGTGGAGGAGAAGCTACCAGCCAAGGAGGAGCCGAAGCCGGAGCCTGTGGCCATGGCCGAGGTGGTCGATGCAGGCAGCGGAGAGGGAGGAGCTGGGGACGGATCGGGACTGGGGGACGAACCAGAGCTGAACGACACAGGGGGTGACGGACTGGGGGCGTCCGACGGCGATGGGACGGGTGAAGGAGACGGAACAGAGGAGGAGAAGAAAAGCACCAGAACTGGCCCACCAGTTGACGACGTGGTCATATGTAAGCAGACAGACAGGTTGCTTTGGGGATTGCATGGGTGCAATATCACTGCAAGTGAGCTTGACAGCATAACAATAATTAGGACGATTGTTATTATAATCGGTATTACTGTGTGCGTTATAGAAAGGTTGGCTGCAGCTAAAATTCCTAGATCAGACAAGGAATTTCAATTCCTTAATTGTAAATACTTAAACTCAGCACGGCCCAGTTTTCATCAGTTACTATTCAAAATACGCAAAAAAATTTTTAAAATAAAATAAATAAATGGCATTATGCCAGGAATAATCTTCCTGTATGGGCTCCTACTGGCCCCCAAACCTCATAGAGATTCCCTGTAATTTAGGGGGGGGGGGTGTCTCTAATGGGGGGAATGCGGGTGTTATAATGTTGAAGACAATACGCCATTAACCATCCCGGCTGTTACCTTTCAGCTCCGGGTGCTCACTTCATCAGTGGTTTACAAGACACCAGTACCACAAAGGGCCAGAGAGTGGAGCTGGTCTGTGAGCTCAGCACCAACAACAGCACCGGCTCCTGGTACAAAGACGGGAAGCTGGTGAGAGTCCGCTATCCGCTATCATAACCACAGAAGAAGAAAATAAAACAGCCAGGTTTTCACCTCGCTTTGTCTGACCTGGAACGATACGGTCACCACCACAGCTGAAAAGCGCACTTCTCCCAGCGAAAATAGGGGGGCGCTGTTGCTGAGGTGTAACGCAGTAGTCTAAAAGAGTGCCTGCAGGGCCTTCACTGTGGTTTCTCTTTGTTTTCATTAGCTATCCCCCGGCGATGGATTTACAGTACAGAAGGACGGAGCCTTCCACAAACTGATCATCAGTAACTGCCAGGAGGACCACGCAGGGAAATACAGATTTGAGGTCGACGGGCGAAAATCGGAAGCGATGCTCGTTGTTCAAGGTTCGAGTAGCTCGCATGACGACATGTCTCAACTAGAAAGTTTTGTCTGGATTTGGGAGAAGGGAATGAACTTTGACTTATCGAAGTCTCCAAAGACAATTTATTATTGTATTGCTGTGCAGGAAATTCTTATATAGTCATGGCATCCATTTGCGTGTTAGCTGTATTTATTCATTAACAACTAATGATAGTTCGGTTCTGCACATTCTAGACCCTCCCAGATTTGATGCCGATGCTCTGGCTGAATTCTCAAAGCCTGTTGTCGTGAGAGCTGGTGAGAAAGCGACCTTCAAGATGACCTTTGTGGGACGCGACCCAATGAAGGTCCAGTGGTACCTGGAGGACGAGGAGCAGCTGGATGGCGGAAACATAAAGGTTGAGATAACGTCCCAGCAGAGTCGATTGCTTCGTAGCAAGTGCCAGCGTAAAGACAGCGGAGAGGTCAAGATCAAGATCAAGAACGAGTTTGGTACCATCGAGGCTAAATCCAGACTTATTGTCTTGGGTAAGAAGGGAGTGTTTTGGAAACTTTATAGCGTAGTGATGAGGAATCAGCCGTGCATTCTTATGGTGTTATGTGCAGCTCTTCAAACAAAGGAATAATTCAACCCATTTAACTTATTGCATTTGTTCCTACTCATGTGTATTTTGGAAGAAATGCTGTATATACCAAATAGTGCTTTATTCCTTTTCACAAGCTTTAAAAGCAAACATTTTTACAATTACATCATCCTTGATAAATCAAACATTTCAGCAACATCTCACAGACTTAGGCAGTGTGATGCAATGAACTATAGTAGCTCGAGGCAAGCCTTGCTTGATGTATCATAGACGTCGATGCATCAAGATAAAGTTTCAAACACAGGCACATTGTACCAACACACTGACTCCCTAGACTGATGTCGAAAAGTACCAGAGCGCAAGAACACTGCTGATGTAAATACACTTTTTTGTCCTAAACTGGTGTGGAGTTCTTCACATTTACAATACTGGGAGTAATTAATCACTATGCAATCCTACACAGTAAATGTAGACTAAGCATGTAACCCAGTGGATCATACGCAATTGAACACGTATTGACAGCATTTAGGAGGGATTGTGTTGCGACGCGTAGTTTTAAGGCCAGACCGCGTGAACCGATCCCGTTAACACGACGCCCCCTGCGCCCAGACAAGCCGACCCCGCCGCAGGGCCCAGCGGACGTGCTGGAAAGCTCCGCCCACTGCATCGAGTTCAAGTGGAGGCCCCCGAAGGACGACGGCGGCTCCCCCGTGACCGCTTACGTCCTGGAGCGCCAGCAGGTGGGGCGCAACGCCTGGAAGAAGGTCGGGGACGTCCCCGGGGACCCGCCAGTCTACAGGGACGCGGACGTGGCGCACGGCAGGAAGTACCGCTACCGGGTGAGGGCGGTCACGGCAGAGGGCGCGAGCGAAGCCATGGAGACCGATGACATCACGGCTGGAACCAAGGGTGAGGACCTCTCTGGTTGGTTAGTCCCATTTCACTTAAACAATATGCATCCTACATCGTCCCAGCACTTTGCTACAGTTCAGTACTTTGGTGGACAGGGACCGAAACCAATGGCAAAACATGAAGCTTCCTGGCGCCACATTTATCAAATTTCGTATAAGTTTCATTCACCCGGTAAGTAGGCCACGCACTGAAATCCATAATTCAGAGTACAGAGGAAAATGTTGTGTATTAATGCTGTCAGTTCCACACGTACATCATGGCCATTGATATTTTATCGTTGATATATCATAGGCATCCATACTAATCAGTCATTCGGAATTGACATTATTGACATTTTCCAAGCTGTAGCTTATAGATCTTAGTTAACTAGTATGCAAGTTAAAACATCGTTTAACCTTCGGAGGCATATTCCTTGTGATCGTTTTGCTTTAGCATATCCGGGTCCACCAGCCGCACCCAAAGTGGTCAGTGCTTTTAAGGACTGCATTAATCTCCAATGGGTCACCCCAACCAACACCGGTGGAACTGCCATTGTGGGCTACAACCTGGAGAAACGCAAGAAGGGCAGCAACATCTGGAGCCTAGTCAACCCGGTGGACGAACCCATTAAAGGTCTGAGCTTTTTGATTCAAAATTTACCTTCACACTTGCAGTTCAAATAACAGAAATGCCTAATCAATCCATGAAACTTTTTTATAAATTTTATAAAATTTTAGCCTCTCATATTACACGAGCACATTAAGCGTCATAATTCTTACCGTTATCATGATCTCTCAGCAAGTTTGGCGAAAATCGTCTTGTAATTTATCTCAGTAAAATCCAACAAATTAAATATCGCATGATCAAATTTTCTCAATGAACTGCATCACTTTAATTACAATAATTTGTGATATTAACAATACAGCAAAAGATTCACTCTGTGAAACATATAGAAAAATAGAGGATTAATATTCTTTATGTCATTTGATTCAGTAAAGCTACTCTCCAGATACAACTGATCTATAAAAGATTAATGAACTTGCATTTTTATTTCAACGCTGGAGAGAATTCCTCTCAGCCATTTTAGCACAATTCTTCTCACGCTGCTTCTGTGAGTGCTGTGACTGTCTGGCGGCTGTGACTGCATCTCTGCAGTCTGCTGTTCTCATGAACTTTTTATCTTTAGAGAAAAAGTACGCCGTCAAAGAGGTCATCGAGGGAATGGAGTACGAGTTCCGAGTGTCCGCGATAAACTTTTCTGGGGCAGGGGAACCTAGCCCCCCTTCGGAGATCGTAATCGCAAGAGACCCCAAAAGTAAGTAATGGGGGGGGGGGGGGGTTGTTTCTACAATATGTTGTTATGTACGTACAATTACTGAAAAAGCTTTTACAGAACATGCTATTTTGCCTTCATCGTGATGATCTCTTCAGATATCCAGTTCGCAGTGTAGTAATATGCTTTCTTTATACGGCACAAAAGGCTTTCATTTAAGCAATACGGCATGAGAGGCCGTGCTGTATCATAAATACAGTCACAGCTACAGGGCTCTTGTTAGGCATGACCCGTATTGCATTTAAAAAAACAGACACAACATATAGGCACAATTACTTGACGAGACAGTACTTTTTATTTTGCTAAATTATTTGTAATTAACGGTTTGTGCATGGAGTGATACTGTTTACAAACCGGCTGTTTGAATACCTGTTACTGTATCGGATTTACAATCACTGTGGAACACCGTCTCAGCCAATCAGCATCCAGGATTTAAAAAACCATCCATTTCATAAATGTACAGTGAAGCACAATATTTAATAATCTCTGCTGTGTCTTTCCAGAGCCCCCAGGAAAAGTTTTGGACCTGAAAGTGACAGACTCCACCTACAGCACCTTGTGCCTGGCCTGGTCTAAGCCCGGTGTAGAAGAGGGAGTCCAAGATGAAGCCAAAGGCTATTTTGTGGAGATTAGGCCAGTGGAGAGCCAAGATTGGCATCGCTGCAATGCCAATGCCATCATAATGACCACGTACACTGTGAAGGGTCTGAAGGCCATGGCCATGTACTGGGTCAGGGTGATCGCCACCAACGAGGGGGGAGAGGGGGACCCCCAAGAACTGGATAACTACATCATCGCCATGCCTCCCCCTGGTGCGTCCTTTTTTAAAGTTTCTCCTCTTATTTTATTTTCTACGCTCATCAGTAATTACCTGGACCGCAGCGTTTCACCAAAGCTCCATTCATTTAAAAAAAACAAGACATTCACACAACTGGATATAATTCAGATCAGTCCATTACTGAGTATGTGCGGCTTCTTTTTGCAGTGAGGCCAAGGTTCACAGATTCAAACATGGAGACTTTAATGGTGGTCCGAGTTGGAAATTCTGTGAGAGTCAAAATCAACTTTGAGGTAAAATAGCAGCAACTCTCGTCTAACCACTCGCAAAAATTTACCTCACGTAGTTGTCGCAGTGTGGAAAAATCCAAGACACATCTTTTAAGTGATACCAAGACATTTCAACATTGCTACGGTCAAATTAATTCTTGTCTAACAATGATGGCCAGCCAACCAACCAATCAATCAATCAAACAATCAAAGTTTTCTTTAGTTTCTTTTTTGAACATTCTAACATTTGTTCAGTGCGAGTGAAACGTGAGGATTTTATTTTTGCGCACAGGCCTCCCCGATGCCAGACATAATTTGGCTGAAGGACGGGATGCCCGTGTCTAAACGGATAACCGTTAGCAATACTGAGAGAGGATCCCTGCTCCTGATTCCCACATCGGAGCATTCTGACACAGGCATCTACACCATCATAGTCAAGAACATAGTCGGCCAGGAAACCTTCAGCATTGAGATCAGAGTCACAGGTAACGTCCTGTCCCCTTTAAAGTTTCACAGCCTTTGATTTCAGGGACAAACAAATGTGAGTCATGATTTCAGGGGCAGACACATGTCAGTCATGATTTCAGGGGCAGATGCATGTCAGTAATGATTTCAGGGACAGACACATGTCAGTAATGATTTCAGGGACAGACACAGGTCAGTAATGATTTCAGGGACAGACACAGGTCAGTAATGATTTCAGGGACAGACACATGTCAGTAATGATTTCAGGGACAGACACAGGTCAGTCATGATTTCAGGGACAGAGACGAATGTCTGCCACTAACATTCCCAATAAGGAAATAAAGAGATAAGGCACTGAGGCCTGATATTGCAGTGAGGCCTTGAGATATCAGACAGCTGAGTGGCGATAACTCTGGGAAGCCTGGGTAGATCCAAGAGCTGATGGCTTCACGCTAAGCGGTTCAAATCTCGCCCCGTGACTCAGGGAGACGGAGAGAGCGGGAGAGATCGCGGGTGAGTGAGAGATCGCGTTTCTGACCTGGTTCCAGATGAGCCCAAACCCCCGGGGCCCGTGGAGCTGGAGCAGAACGTCGCCGGCACCGTGACGTTGTCATGGTCACCGTCGCCGGACGAGAAGAGCGACGACCGGCTCCACTACGCGGTGTCCAAGCGCGACCCGGTCAAACGGACCTGGGAGACGGTGGCAGACCGCCTCTTCAACAACAAGTGCACCGTCTGCAACATCGTCCCCGGCCAGGAGTACTACTTCAGAGTCTGCGCCAAGAATGACGTGGGCCTCTCCAGGCCTTCCAGATCGCCCGTCTGGAGGGACGAGAAGACCAGAGGTTCGCCGAGTCATTTGATGAAGATCCTGAAAAAAAAAAAGCACATTCACAGCCTTTTATACTCTGCTGTTTATACATCAATATTGTCAGGGGGGAAAAAAAACATCATGGTTAGGGACACAAGAGCCGGCTCCCACGTGACTCAGTCAGTACAGGCAAAAGCCACAGGCACCAGCTGAGGGTCCTTCAACCTAATTTGACCCTCAGCTGTGACATCATCCAAATATGACCGGTAGTCTACATCAGTGGACAGTGGGACACAATCAGCTTCCTCAAGTCAGAGAAGGGCAGACTTAAACCCTGTGAAGAGTAGATTTTTTTGTAGAATTTTTTTGTTTTTCTTTTTTCCTTCAAAATTCTCAGCCAGTGTTCCAGAACTCCATTGTTTTCCAATTTGCCAACAATGATTGTTACATCAGCATTAGAATGTTTAACAGCATTCCAAGTCAGCCTCATTTCCTTAGCATAGGACATTGCATAAGTGTTCCCCAGGGCTTCGGGCACATGCAGCCTACCAGCAGTTTGTCACAGAGAGACATTTCTGCCCTCCAGCCAGTGCTAGCTCTCCTGTAATACTGTACATTTTTACTGGGGAACAGGTACATTCACTCATTTTGCTCCCACCGCAGCCACAGTTTGCATTGCAGTGACGTACAGCTGTATAATTGACAAAAAAAATCCAAAAAGGATACATTTTTAATTTGATTCAAAATGAATTATTGCCAGGCCACAAGACATTTTTTTCAGTGAGAAAATGCAGCATATGGTCAAGTCCCAAATTTTGCAATCTACTGAAAGAGCTGACTAATTTTTTTTTTTTCTTTTTTTTAAAGTAGCCAATTCCATACACAAATGACACACAATGTGATTCTCTGACCATGTTATTCTACACAGAGAAGCTCACCGTCGTCATTCCCTCGTCTGAGGCCTGTAACCCAGAGACCCCGCCATCCTTCCTGGTCCCGCTGAAGATGCACGCCGCGCCCCAAGGCTACGAGTGCTACATGAGCTGTGCCGTGCGGGGCGACCCCGCGCCCCACGTCACATGGTACAGGGACAACGTCAGCCTCAACACCAACACCAACTACTACATCACCAACACCTGCGGCGTGTGCTCCCTGCTCATCCTCAGGGTCGGGCCTCACGACATGGGGGAGTACAAAGTCCTCGCGGAAAACCCGCTGGGCCAAGCAGAGTGCTCCAGCAAGCTCACCGTCAGAGGTACCACTCTGAACTACCCAAACTCTCACCCCTCAGTGGGAATGACATCACATTTATTTTGACTCTTTTATCCAAAGCAACGTATAGCACAATAAGTGCACACCCAAGTCATTGGAACTACTACAAAACACAGGTCCGATAAAGGTACAATACTCATTCTGTAACGGTTATTCATAGCCATGAACACGTTAGGTACAGTTCACACAGTAAACATTAGTCTCCGACCTAACCTATGCCAAGTCAAACTAGGAGGCATGACAAGCTACAACATCAAGATACTGATACAAAGTACAATATAAGTGCTGGATGGAGGTACATACGGGTAACATGAAAGTGGCACAGGAGGGGAGCGTATCTATGTTCCCAGGGTCCTAAGTTCTACTGCACCTGACAAAATGTTGTGAACAATTCTTCATAATTTCTTGGAAAATATTATTATTATTGAGGACTTCTGAGCATAGCTAAGCCATTTGTTTGCTGATAGACCTAGCTGACATTGTTTTCTGGAGTAAGACAGAAAATCACTGATTTACTGTCTCTGTCTCGATCTACTGAACACGGATAAAATTTCATGTAGAGCTGGGGAACACAGGACCCTGGGAACATAGGACCCTTTGTCATATTCCCATTATGTGCTATATAAATCTGGGGAAAATAGGAATGACCCCCACAGGAGCTACATGTGTAGCATAAAAGAGGGGGATTTAAGTAATAAAAATGATCCCAGATTGGGAGTGCCCCACAGAGTGGTGACAGTTAGTCAGTCTTTCAGTTACTTCAGTTTTTTATTTATTTATTTTTTATGGTGCCACTTTTGTGCTGAACTCAATGTCTTACTTTCCATTACGCTCAGTGTGCTGAAGTACGAGCTCTACGGACTCATCACCTCTCTCCTTTCTGTTACTTTTCAGAGTAAAAAGCAGCAGGAATGTCGGGCAAGGTGACACGGCCCACCGTTCACACTTCAGGCCTTAATTATGATGCATTATGGGCCTTCACTGAAAACTGCACATTCACCAACAACACATTTACCCCCGCTGGTCTTGAAGCTGGAAGGATGGAAGAAAGGCATGATGTCATCGTCTCATTTTTAACCTGTCTAGCTTGCGCATGAAAGATTTTCTGTTTCCTTTGGCTTCGCTTTCAACAGACTGTGTAAAACAACCACATTTTTAACAGACAGTTTTGACAGTGTGTGTGAGATCATCAAAGGCTGATCTTCGTGACCACTTCTACCGGTTGACAAACATATCACTGACACCAACTTCATGTACTGCACCGATATCATTACTGTGAGAAGTTCTGATGAGGTTAAAATCACCAAGCTTGTAATGTGATACTTAAATACATTAGGAAAATAAATGGTGAAGTGGGCATAACTGCACTTTTTGTCTTATTTAAAATAACTGTGTTGTTACAGCGCTAAAGAAAGGTTAGATCTATGAATTGCAGCATTTTATTGTGTGCGTTAATCTCACTGCTAAATCTGTACGGATGACTATCCGCTCATGGAAGTGCAATAAACTGAACAGTGATTGAAGGCTCCAGCGTTTCTGTGGTACTTAAGACTACAATTTTGTGGGTGTATGAAAGCATTAGCCAGCAGTGAAAACCATTCTGTTCAGATTCTTACCAATCACTCATATAATAGAGGTAACGATTTGACATTCATCTACAGCACCTATATTTTTGCAATGACTCCGGTAGGATAAAAAAAGCTATTTCGCTTCCCATTCCATAGATAATGGATGAGCACTTGAGTGACAAAGGACCGTGTGCGTGTCTCGACCTTCCATCAGCGTGTATTTAACCGGTTACATGCCCTACAGCCACCTCTCTGTAAACATATCTACAGGCAGGGCGGTGTTATTAAACAGGCATCAGTTAACAAATTCACCACGTATTCAGAAATGCTAAACAAGGTTGGACGAACATCGGAATCGCCCGGTTGGTGCTTTAAATCCATCACATCAAGGAATAACATTATAGGCCTGCATCGTTACTCTTTTCTGTGTTTTTTTAAACGAACGCCTCGCATAATTTACTTCCGTTTTCATTTCAAACGTTGTAGAACATACGTTATTTTTGCACTTGCTTTCGCATTTTTTTTAAAAGTTGCTCCGGATAAGTGCGACTGCTAAATGAAAGTAAAGATATGTAATAGGCCTGCCATTATAGTCTGCGACTGAAGTGTTTCCATTTAATTCGTTTTCAACAGGGAGGTTTATCGAAAAATCCGCCTGATTGCTTGGGGCAAGTAAAAAAAAAGGGAATATTTGCTCGGTGCTGGCCTTTTAGTAATTTGTAAGATAAAAACGCGATTTAGCGTCATTGTGCAGACATTGCCAATTCAGCGCAGTTGAATGGCAGGAAACACCCATGACATCCAAATGATGTAGGATAATTGCATAGCATACACAAGTATCGGATTTGCAGGATTGTACAGTCCTACACTAATACTGGGGATACAAACACAAGATTAACGTGTACACGCGTAATAATCCTAAAGTCGTGTACTAAACGAGATAACTACATTACATGACAATTGATTTGGTAACATACAGTAAGCGTTCGTCAGGAAGACATTACCATAGCCTACGTCTCGGTCAATTTGCTTGTAGATAATTCACATGCATGTGGGCTCATCTGACAGACTGTTCTGCATTTGCGATTTTTGAATAATACAGTAGGCTAGCCTATATTTTATCACATTTGGTTTCGTCCCAGAAATGCTCTTTCGCTGCGCAACGCTACTTTGTACGATAAAATGTTTCCGTGGTTTATGTTTCTCTCTCGGTACAGTGAAACAGTGACAAGGGGTACACACGGTACGTTTTGAATTCAGTACCGTGAATGCAAAACGTACCGAGTGAGTGGCAGCCAGCAACCGCACGTGGGACTTTTTTTTTTTTTTACAGAACATTAGATAACATTACGCACGCTGCGCCGCGAATGGCTGCGCGCAGTAGCGGACCGCCCATGCACACTCTGTCCCTTACTGTAAGGTTCCGTGTCACGCCTTCCTTTCTCTCTTTTTGCCCGTGGACCACAAGTTAAGGAGATACTGTAGGTGCTCTTTGACGTTCTCTGAGGTTCAATCAATGAACATATCGTTTTCTTTTTTTTTTTTTTTGCTTTAAATGTATCAATTAACAAACGGGTTGTTGGCTGAATGAAGCGAACCACTCAAGCTCTTTCAATGTAACACAAGCTGGTTATGCATCGCGGTAGTATATCTCTTTGTGTGTGTTTTTTGTCTATTTACAGGGCGCAGGAATTTAAAAAATCATGACTACGGCAAGGCATCGGAAAGGGAAAAACTTCCACAAACGCGAGGAAAACCATTTTATAGATGAAGCTCTGGAACAAGACTTGCGGAGCGGAAACCAGTATATTCTTATGTTCATTCTGTTACTCCTGTTAGTGGTCGGGGGTACCACCTTCGCCTGGTTCTGTCACGCACAGCAGCAAACTATAAGCCACCTGACAGAAAGTCTCTCTGGCTTGCAGATGAAAATAGTGAAGTTCCAGCAGGTACAGGAGGAAATGAGAACGAAAAATGTGGAGGTATGCTAAATATTCGAGCTCCTTTCCAAAGGCAAAAAAAAAACCGTTCGCAAAAACTGCAGTCAATCAAGGCTTGCGCTCATAAGTTATTTATGATAATAGTTAACGTTAGCCGACTTCAGGTGTCATTATAATTACTGTAATACTATAGGCTATGTGGGCTACTGCAAGTGGAAATGTTTGTTTGATGGGTTTGACACAACTGTACGAATACAAATACGGTAGTGCCCAATATTAAAAAGTACAGTTATGTAAACTAAGCACAATAGCCTAGCTGGCTGAAAGCTGGATAGGGGCCTTCTGATATCACATTTCATCAAGTTTCACCATCAACATAGGCCACAGAGAATTTTTTTATAAACCACCTGCCAATGTTAAGAAACTTAGCACGAGCAGCTGTTGCTGTGTTATGAGGATTTGTTTCGTGTTACAAGCGATTCCAACTTGCAAGTGATTCACTAGTCTGCGAGATGGTTGAGACGCGCTTTGCTGTTAAAGATTTGCTGATTCACTTGCAGGGTGTCTTTTCGAGACCTTTGGTATAAATGTTTCCCAAAAACTTTTAAAGGCGATATGTACAACGCAGCCGCTTTGTCGGTTAATCGTAGATAATGTTGTTAAACAAGCACTGTAATTACTTAAATTGACAAACAATCTTAAATATAGAAACGTGCAGGCGTATGCCTTTTGCTAAATGTGTTTCTTGGTTGCTTAGCCAACTTAGCGTTAGCAAACTTGGCATCTGAACTTCGTGCGTGGAATGAACGTGAACTTCTTTTTTTTAATATAATTTTATGTGGCCTATTCACAGAGCATTTTCCAGTCGTTTTTATATATCTAAATTGTGACTGGCACGCGCCCAAGGTGCGACAATGTCTTTATGTAAATATTTAACGCTCAAGTCAAATCGATTTTTTTTAAATAGGAAGTAATACTAACTTGCTGCTTACCTGAACAGGGCATGCATCTTTGACATTCACAGTAAACGTTCCTAATTAACTTTTTCTGAAACCCAATGAATGAACCTGTATTAAACTTTGTCTTTTGAACGTGTATTCAAACTGGTTTGTATTTTTGATTGGTCTCAATGCACAGGCCTCTTACGTAATTATATGACGAGTATGTACGGAAAAGCTTTACGTTCAAAAGGTGTTCTATTGTACCCTGAGAACGTTAGGCTATACGTCAGTTTTAGGCAGTTTGACATGGTGGGTACATGACATTTTTATCGAACTGTTTTAGCTCCTGAATCAGCTGTTTTCTTTGGAGCCTTTTGAATACACTAGTATAATGTTTGTCAAACTAGATACAAAACAAATCGAGAAATCGAGTCATGCCATTTTTCTCTTGTGAAATATCATAATGGGGTTTGCTCCACCCAGAGATGATGCCACACAATTTCACAAATGCAAGCATCATACAGGATTCATTTATCGTTACATTACAGCATTTAGAAGATGCTCTTATCCAGAGCAACTTGCACAACATTTTACATAGCACTTACATTGCATCCATGTATACAGCTGGATATGTACTGCAGCAATGCAGGTAAAGTGCCTTGCTCAAGGGTACAATGGCAGTGTCTTACCTGGGACCAGGCTACAAGACCAGCTCCTTACCCACTATACTACACTACCGCCCAGTCAAGAAGTGGTTACAAATCTGTTCTCTCTATATCTCTTATGTTAATAAACTGATTGGATTAGTTCATTCCTCTCAGTGTGAGGACTGCCTCACTTAAAAATAAAAAATAAAAAAAGGAAGACGTCTTATTTTATCTCATATAGTGTTTTTTTTTTACATAAGTGGTTGCTGACTTGCTGCCCTGCCATCTTCACCATACAGTTCCCAGTCCCAGAAGGCTTTGCAGAGAGGCTGGAGGCTTTGGAAGGGGCGTACGCCCAGGCGCAGAAGCAGGTGGCCATGGCCGTGTCCACGGCGGAGCAGCTGAAGACTTTTGACCTCCGCAGCCAGGTGGCGTCCATGCACACGGAGATGATGATGCGGCTGACGGACCTGGAGCTGACCCGGGTGTCGGCGGAAGATCTCTCGCGCGTGCGGGACACCATAGAGAGCAAGAGCGCGGAGTTCCAGGCGGTGAAGGAGGACCTCTCGGGCGTGGCGAGCGCCAACCAGGCCCTCGCCGGGAGCGTGGAGGGGCTGTCCGCGAGCTTCGCCGGCACGGTGGCCACGGTTACGGAGCAGGCAGCCCTGGTGGACACGCTGACCGCCCAGCTGGAGGCTCAGGTCGCTGACCTGCTGGGCCTCAAAGAGATGCTAACACTTCACAGGGCTCAGCTAGAGACAAGCTCTAAGGACATCGCCAGTCTTAAGTACGTGTTCCTGTGCATAAAATCTTTTGTGGTTTTCAAAATAAAATTGACCTATTATTATTATTATTATTAATAATAATAATAATAATAATAATAATAATAATACTTCTTCATTAGCATGTACATCAATAATATTGGAGAATGGTTAGCATGCACTGAGGAGGTGCTGTGACCTAATTTCCCGTGGCCTGTCTGCCTGTGCTGCAGGGGGCTGCTGGAGGTGGAGCAGGCCAAGCGGACCCATATTCTGGGTGAGCAGCTGACCTTTGTCCGGCGGAGCCTGGAGGACCAGAGCCAGGAAGCCCTGAGCCTCCACTCTTCGCTCAGGGCCCAGCTGGAGTCCATCCAGGGCCAGGTCAGTTTGGTAAAGCCCGGCTTTATCTGCTGTGTGGTTCAAGCCAGGTCTGTTTAGTAAAGCCCAGCTTTATCTGCTGTGTGGTTCAGGCCAGGTCCCTTTGGTAAAACCCTGCTTTATTCCCTGTGCGATTTAGGTCAGGTCAGTTTAGTAAAGCGTGGTTTTATGGCTGTGCAGTTTAGGCCAGGTCCGTTTAGTAAAACCCGGCTTTATCAGCTGTATGTATAAGGCCAGTAATTACACCTCAGGAGAGACTCACATTCACTTTCCTTACTGATCAGGTTTCTGAAATTCCACACTGTTGTTTTGGCTTCTCATCGATCATCTTAAAGACCACACAATGATCCTCATCGATGTGGCATTATAGATAAGGAAGGGCCTAAGAGTGATCTCCACCGAAAAAGATTACAGCTCATAGGTGAAAAGGATATTAGATGGGCCTGTCACGGTTTTGGCAGGCATTATCAAAAAACTCTTTATCCCTCAACTGCTCCACCTCTGCAGTGGAACTAGGGACAAGGCTAGCTGGGTGGCTTGGTACGGGATAAACACTTTTTCGTTGGGTTACCCACAACCAGAGCCGTGGCTCACGCTGTCACAGTTGATGCATGCGTCTGTCCAAACTGAGCTAACTTCCAAACCTTGTTTTCTCAGCCTCCTGAAAGCAGGACTCTTTGTCTCCAGTTATTTGCAGCAGTCTGTGGTGACAGCGTGCCCCTTTCTGTCCATTGAGATTACATCTCCTGTTTTTAAGCACCGGTGAATAAGTCAGTTTGTAAGCTTGTCGACTCTGTTCACATCTTGCTTGCGAGAAGCCCAGCGCCAGTAACGCTGACAACTGAGTGAGCTGACAAGTGTTAGCATGATTTTTTAAAATGCTAACGTACAACCAGTCAGATCAGGAACAAAAAAAAGCCAGATTGCTCCTAGGTCTGCAGTCAAAGAGAGCTGCATGGGTCAGGTTTAGAAGTGCTTTACACACTTATCCTGGTCCACACTGCTGTATTCTGAAATTAGGTCAGGACTTTCCCCCTTCTGTAACTTTTTTCCCTTTCTCTAACTTAAACAAATTTATGAAGAAACAACAGCATGCTAGTTAACAATTGAATTATGATTACATTACAGGCATTTAGCGGACGCTCTTATCCAGAGCGACTTACATGTCATTTACATTGCCAGCCATTTACAGTATATAGCTGGATGTATGCTGAGGCAATGCCTGTTAAGTACCTTGCTCAAGGGCACAACGGCAGTGTCCTGCCCGGGAATCGAGCCTTTAGGCTACAAGACCAGTTCTTTACTCCTTATACTACACTGCTGCCTGTGACAGTCATACAGTCAGATTCCATAGAAGAGGAAACGACACACAAGGGGGCTTATTCACCATAGTCACCAAATAGTGGCAGTGTAAAGTCCAGGGATCAGAAGGTAAAAGTCCTGCCATGTGTTCCTTCCACCCGTGAACTCAGCCACCTGGTTTCATTAATTATTTCGACCTCCTGACTTAGAATTGTGCGAATTCGAAGTCCTTGTATATTCTGTTCTGTTTTGTTTTTGGTATGCTTTTTATATGAAACTTTTATTTTCCTGCTGCCATCTTGACCAGGACTCCCTGGCAGAAGGGATATTGGATCTCAATGGGACATTTCTGGTTAAATAAAGGATAAATAAAAAATAAAATAAATAAAAATAATTGTCAAATCCAGCTGACTGAAAATACTGAGGAGGACTTTTACTTTCTGGACTTGAATTTTTCCACCTCTGCCAAATAGCATCTTGCATATGAAATATTGAGTGATTTGATGACACAGCTCACAGTTCTTTTGACTTAATATAGTACTTCCATTGACATTCCTGTGTTGCTGTGATTTGGCTTTAAAATCCAGCGTGTCCATTTGACATGTACCAGGGGTGCATCATGGGAAGAGTGCCCATCACATAGGTTAACTTTTCCTGCAAATCTGTACATACATTGTGCAATGTTTAACATTGGCCTGTGAAGTGAAGCAGTACCATCTTTGATGAACTCTGAACTCTGATAACAACGTATGGAAAGAAATCGCTCTTCCTTTTATGGTCATGTTTCTGGAACATTCCAAGCAAGAATGTCAACCAGCATAAGACTAAGTAGCAATAATAATGATCATAACCCTACAAATCCATCAACATGATATGGTTCACTTGACATACTGACTGCTAGCTACACAAAGCCACAAACGTTTTGTTTCTTCATATATATATATATATATATATATATATATATATATTTCAGATGACTCATAATCACTCAATTCAGCAGCATTTCTGGGGAAAAAAGCAGTACTGTGTTCATTACGTGTAGTCAGGTTTATGATTAGTTATCAGGGTTGTTAGGGTAACAGTGTAAAGTGTGAAAAAGACTCATTTTCTGCTAGAGTCTTTTTTCAGTGTTCATATACTGTACTGTTTTATGAAATTCAATCGATCTGGTCTCTTTTTTTGACCCCCATCTATTCATCTCTTTCATCATACTTAGGGTCAACTCCCTGATGAACAAACAGGAAAGCAGATAGAACATGTCATCTCTGAAATGTGTTTGAAAAACTACATTAATGATTAGCTTTTATAACACGTGTGTGCCTGTAGATATCACGAGACCTATGGTTAACATGCAACCTTTTGTCTCTTACCGTGACTGGTTTGTATGTGTGTGTGTGTGTGTGTGTGTGTGTGTGCGTGCATGCGTGAGTGCGTGTGTGTGCGGGGGTACCTTCGTGTGAGTGTTTCCATGTGTGTGCACACGCGTGTGAGTGTGTGTGCATGTGTGTGCACTTGTCTGAGTGTTTTGAGTGCGTCTGTGTGTCTGCATGCGTGCATACTTGTTTGTGTTTGAGTGCGTTTGTGTGGGCACTTCCATGTGTGTGTACGCACGTGTGAGTGTGTGAATGAGAGTGTGTGTGCATGTGCGTATGTGTGTGTGTGTGTTTGTGCGTGTGTGTGTGTGTAATGTGTATGTATATGTGTGTGTGTGTGTTTGTGCGTGTGTGTGTGTGTAGTGTGTATGTATGTGTATGTGTGTGAGTGTGCGTGTGCGTGACCGCGTGAGCATTGACTTTCCTCACTGTTTCCCTTAATGGTCCCCTGTTCTTCAGCTGGAAAATGCACTGGACACACCTGCCCCAGAGACCCCACAGCTGGATCAGCCAGCAGTGCTGGAGGAGGCACAGAGAGATGACTGGGAGGTGGAACTCCAGCAGGAAGTGGACCAGGGATTAGGACAGGAAGCTGAAGCTCCAGCAGACCAGGAAGTCCTAGAGGAGAAAGTGGCACAGGAAGTCCAGGAACAACAATTAGGAGAGGAAGCTGAAGCTCCAGTGGACCAGGAAGTCCAGGAACAAGAAGCAGAACAGGAAGTCCAAATGGAGCTGGGAGTCCAGGAACAGGAAGCAGAACAGGAAGAGGAAGAGGAAGTCATGGTGTCAGAAGAAGCTTATTCAGAACAGCAGGAGGAGCAAGAAGACTTGGCCTTGGAGGCGAACCACAAAACAGAAGAGGAAGCAGAACAGCAAGAATAAGTCAGAACAGGAATGTAAGTATGGGCTGTAGTGTGGAATGCCATATGACATAAATCAGTGTTCATTTTACTATTTCTGCAGACAGTCTTTTAACATGTTTGTGATTGAGACTTTTAACATTTTTAATCTTCTAATCTTTTGCAGACAGAGATTTGTTCAGATGGTGCACTCTTCCACAACCTCGCATTCAGTGGAACAAACAAGAATAATATACGGTATGAGACTAACAAGGATTCATTACCACAGTGAAGGTACCTTTCTATAAAACTGGAAGTTAGTTGGACAGCATCAATGCAGTGTGTTATTTACTTAAAACAATTACCTCAGAGAAACGTCACGTTTATGTATCAGGGTTTGGCAGCAATGCATAAAAAGCAGGATTTTGTGGATTTTTTTCAGGCTTATCAGCTTGAAAAGCCTTAATTTTTTCTATGGATCCACCGGCTATGTTTATGCCTACAGTTTTCTCTCTCCGCCCATTTACAGTATTAACGTGATTAATATAAGAAACCTTAATGAAGAGTTCCAGTTATACAGAACCAGCCTTGGCTTCTTTTGGTGAGAGGAAAATACTACCCAGCAAATCGGTAAAGCACAGAATTTGAAAGTTTTATAAACTTCTGCCTTTCTTTATCGATTTGTCTTATAAGCACCTCATGGTTATATTGCTGGTGAAATAAGGGAAATACTGTTGATAAAATCGGGAACACTTTAAACATTTAAAAAAAATTTTTTTTTACATTGCTTATGATGCTTTGCTGACCGTGTCATAAGCGCTTCATAATGCTTTGTGACAGAGATCCTTCCATGTCAAAAACGCTACCAAAAATACAGTCGTCATTTTGACAGTCATCATGACATTGGGGCGATTATGTTTAGCGTTCAGAGACGCGAGTTAGCAAGTGAACATTAACTTAGCGAACAAAATGGGACCTGATGAAGTAGTGACAGGTAGTTGCTATGGTTTGGAACCCTGGTCTTCAGTACAGTCTGTATACCTCATTGTATTGACCAGGCAGAAAGGTCTATAGTTCAAATCCAGCAGCAGAACTACCCCGTTACAGAAAAAAAACATATGTTTAGTAATGTCATATATATTGAAATAATATGTGTCATTATAAATGTCAGAGAAACCATTTTTTTCCCCACTAGTTGCTGTCTGGCTAATTTGCTCACTTGCTTAGCTTCATAGTTTAGTAAAGCATAAGTTTAAATGGAAATTTTATTGTTTTTTTTCTTCTGTTGAGGTGATAATTAAAAATAATGGGTTGATTTTTTTTAACTGCTAATGCTAGTCAGCTTTTTTTGACAACGTATCACAACACAAGTAAACATATGACATATGAAATAATATGAAATAATAAATATGACATAAGTAAACATATGACAGTCATGCCACTGTCATGACGACTCTAAAAACATATGATCAATTATGACTGTTTTCAACATGCTATGAGACATAACATAAAGTATTGTAAAGTGCTTATGACACTCTCTCTGAACAAAAAAAAAAAAAAACAAGGAAATAGTGCCTAAAAAGGTAAAAACGCTTATCACTGGGGTGGTACCCTATGGGTACATGGATATTGAACCCCTAACCAGCAATAAATAAAAACAAATTTACCTCTACTGCTTTTATTTCGAGAGTGCATGTTCAGGAAGGTTAAATTCAATGAGTATGAGAATTTAGAGTAATTACGTCTGTTTACACTGTGCAAGCAATCTGGAATAAACTAAGTTCAAGAAAATATTAAAAGGGCAAAACATGTGAAAATATGTCCTGAACATTCAGACACAAAGGATATTTCAGTTCCCCTCCATGGCGGAGTGATTCACAGATGGTTGTTTTTTTTAATGTAGTCGCTGGAAAAATTAATGGCCAAGATGCTCCTTAAATAAACTTCTGCTCCTTTCTTTTATATACATCCATGCCTCCTTCATTATTTACTATTAAATTATCAGGGAATTAATTCATCCAGTTTCACTTAGCGCCATGCATGGATGTGTCTGTGGGAGTGCGTCTGCTTCTGCTTCTGCCAGTCAATGTGTGAACCAGGCAACTGTGAATGAGTGCCTTTAAATGTACTGCCTTTTAAAAATACTGATTAACCTGATTTTACTGGACAAATTACGTCTTTTTACTTTCCTCTGCTTGATAATGTGGTTGAAGGTAAATCCGAAATGCCCCATCAAAGAATTAAGAAATATCACACATTGCACATTAAAGTCAGGTCCACGTGTGGAGAGGTGCATGTTTAATTTCCAGTTTCTTTGTCAGATCTGGTTGCTATGTGGGCCTCATTTTGCAGCTCATGTCATCCTGACCTTCTCATTTCAGGAGGAACTTCTATTGAATACCCAGAATTCTAAAATAAGCTACACTTTTGACTTACTGTACACTGATGCAAGGGATTGTGGGTAGTCTCTATGTCCAAAGCCCCTCAGATCTGATTAATTTCTGTGCACCTCAAGAGTAGCAACTGAAGACCATCTGGGTGTCCTCTGGTCTCTGATATTCAGCAAAGATCCTGGAACAACATTGAAATTTGGGAAGTTAGGAATTAGGATTTGTTTGGGGGGTGGTGGTGGAACAAACCTGACCCTCAATGTCTCTCAGCAGTGGCTTCCCCATCCCCTGTAAGGTTAACCAATCAGGTATCCCCAAGGGGGCGGGACCGGCCTGGGGAGACTTCTGATTGGAGTTCACCGTCGCTCGGCGTGTCGCGTCATGGAAGCAGCGCAGGGCACAGGATCCGATTCCAGCGCGGGGACACCGCCGATGTCAGTCACGTTCATGGATTCCAGCGCCGCTCGCGGTCGCCGGCGCAGTGTGTGTATCTGTCCGTTATCCGATACAGGGGTTTTACAGTCGCTCTAAATAACACTCTCCGGCGGCTCGGCTCACATTTCAGCCGAAGACAACAACTGCGGGGCCCGTTGAAGGTTGCGAGAAACTTCTGAAACGGAACGGGCTTATCGGCCTTATAAATACTGGTGCTTTGATGTTTCAGGCAGGCGGGCACGTGGTTGCAGGCGGCATAGTGGTTAGCACTGTTGCCTCGCAAGCAGGAGGTTCTGGGTTCGAATCCGGGTCCGGGTCCGACCGGATCCTCTCTGCGTGGAGTTTGCATGTTCTCCCCGTGTTCGTGTGGGCTTACTCCAGGCACTCCGGTTTCCTCCCACACTCAAAGACATGCATGTTAGGTGTGCTCCTGCAGGTGCCCTTGACCAAGGCACTTGCCTCAGAACTGGAGTTGGTCCCCAGGCGCAGCACAGAGAGGCAGCTGCCCACTGCTCCTAAGTAACTAGGATGGGTCAAATGCAGAGGACAAATTACCCCACGGGGTTCAATAAAAGTATCTTATCTTATTCTTTATAGTATGTTGTTGTTTTAAGTTGACCCTGAGTAGCTATATGAATTATATGAGCTATAAGAATATAAATTATAGGTTTCCAGTAATCAGGACTATTGCTACGATTTCTGCTATTGCTACTAGCGTTTCATGAAATTATGTTTAAAAAATAATGCAAAATTTATTTTAAGAAACATGACGTATGAAAATGAAGGTGTCAGGCGGGAGTAACTACAGCAGTGGTGCATTCTGGGACGCAGAATGGAGTCTTGACTGTGGTGCGGTGCTGACTGAAGCTGGGAGTCCTGCCAGGTGGTATGTGATTAGCCTTTTATCACCCAGACCCATCACTGCTGGTGGGCCTAAGGGGACCCCCCCACCCCACCCCATCCCAAAAAAAAAACATATCTGATTCTTTTCATATAAAACCGCAAAAGCAATTCACCTCCCCTGAGGTACACACACAAGCTAATTTTAGACTTCACTTCTCTGTGCTGTAGACAGGAATTTGAAAGACAAGAGAAGGCACTCTAACTGTTTTTTCTCTTAAACAGTACTATTAGAAAAACTAAGTGAAAGTAATCACATTGACTTGATACTATAATTGAAGTCACGGATTTGTTTTATAATTCTGTCTCATTAACTCAGTGAAAACATAAGGAAACTGAAACATTTCTGGTGCACAGATCTGCATGTCCGTTCTGGACCAGTGTGCATAGAAAAAACCCAGCACGATGAAATACTGCCTAATTGACCCACTTTCTGCAAGAATATGAAGAATTTTTTATTTTTTATTTTTTTTAAATAGAAAGGTAGCTGTAGATACACTGGTCTTTGGGCTATGTCTTAACTAAAGTGTGTTCAGGCTGGCACAGAGGGAGAGAAAGACAGAGAGAGAGTAAAAGAGCAAGAGAGAGAGAAAGAGAGAGGGGAAGAGAGAGAAAGAGAAGGAGAGAGAGAGGGGCAGAGAGAAAGAGAGTGGGAGAGGGGGAAGAGAAAGAGAGGGGAAAGAGAAGGAGAGAGAGCGGGGCAGAGAGAGAGAGAAAGAAAGAGTGGGAGAGGGGAAAGAGAGAGAGAGAGAGAAAGAAGGGCAGAGAGAGAAAGAGAGAGTGGGAGAGGGGGATGAGAAAGAGAGAGGGAGAGAGAGGCAGAAGTAAAGGGAGAGAGCAAATGTAAGCGTTCTTTAAGGGAAAACTGCTGGCTACCTGCATTTTTCAATCATGTCTGAAGAGTTTGTTAAAGAACTACGACTGCCAGGCGTTCAGCTCCACAACTGCTACAGAACATTTCCTTTAAATTGTTGTTGATTATTGTTTTTTCAGTCTAATTAAAATACATAATATATTCTGTTTACAAATAGCAAGCTTACCTGTCCAGGGTGTATTCCTGCCTCTCGCCCAGTGCATGCTGGGATAGGCTCCAGCAACCCCTGTGGCCCTGCCCAGGATAAGTGGGTACAGACAATGGATGGATGGAATAGCAGGCTTTGGTATGGTTAGGTGGTATGAAGATGTACGCTTGCTTTGCTGCACCAAGATACTGGGCTGTGCACTTACAGGGCTCGATTAGGGATGAGGTGGAAACAATCTTTCAGACACTTTATACATAATTAATACAAACCTCATGAAATAGCTCTTATTCCTGGAAAGGGATGGAGCTTAATTCCGTTATCAACTGCACAATACTAACATTTAATATTTAGACGTAATAAACCAATGAGAATTACATTCACCATTTAGCTGAAGTCACTTAGAAAAGTGCATCTCGTACGTTAAGCAAACGCTCTATGAGCAAGAGTCTCAGTCACATAAGTGCCACCATAAATGTGTTTGCTTGAAGTGAGATAAAGAAACTAGAACTGCTAGTAACACATTTAGACTCTGGTGACAGAGTGGGTGGTGTACAGGACTGTACTGTATATTGAAATGGATATTGGAGTGGATATAACAGAGATATGAACCAATAAGAAATGTTTGTTTTTTTAAATCCCCTTCACCCCAAACCACTAAACCCCTGGAATACGAACCCATCTTCTATTCTTCCTTCCATCCTTCCATCCTTTCCTCCATCCATCTGCCTGGTGTGTGTTAGAGCACCTCCTGCTGGTTACTTTTTCTGACGTTTTCTTTATATATATATATATATATATATATACTGTATATATAGCTTTATGAAAAGCCTCATAAACAGAACATCTGCTGACAAATAAACGTGGCTTGTTAAAAATGTATAGACCTCAAAGTTTCTTGGAAAAAGATGTATCAAGTTAATTTTAGGGTAATACAATTCCATTCATTCTTCCTTGTTAAATGAATACACACATAAAGAATTTCAGAAGTATATAAATTAAAAGGTTAAAAAAAACACCTCTCACTTATTTTGCTAATTTACTTTTTCTTGTAATGTTTAGTGAAAATGGTTATTAAAACCCACAATTTTCAAGGAGCACTTGGTGCCCTCCGGTGGTGAATGTGAGTTAAGCATTGAAATAAAGCTGGCCCATGACTGCATCTATTATAGGAGACTCAACACATTGGCTGATTCACAGCTAAGCTCAGGACTCAGCTGAGATCTTCAACAAAGACATACGGCCAAGGATTTCCACTGCGTGACTGATGCAGTGTCTTTTTTTCTCTCAGATTTATTCCAAATTTAATCTTTCAATTCATGAACTTCATTATATTATGAAGGTCTTTGTCCATTCTTCTGTGTTTGCGTGTGTGTGTGCGCGCGCATTTAATGGGTGCAACACAACTCTTTTAACACAATTGTACAGTACAGTGACCACTCAATTTAAAGCAGCATCTGCTTGTAAAATGATACACGCTGCAAGTTGCTGGGAACTTGGATCGGCAAAGTCATAAAAACAGTTACTTAAATAAGAAACAAGCTCCAGTCACACCTCTCATCCTGTCCTCTTTCAGCCCCCCCCCCCCAATACCTTCATCACCTTCCACAGTGCAGGTGGGTGACTGACAGGGAGGCAGGGCTCTCTGGTCCTGCATGGTGTTATTTTTAGCCCAGAAATCTTGAGTCCTTAAATCTGTTCTCTGTAAAAATGTCCTAGATTCTACAAATAGCTTAACAGGACCAGCTTTCTGCAAACTTGCTGAGAGAAGGTCCCAAATACTCACACACACACGTATATGTACATAGATGAAACAACAAATACTGCTGAAGTTCAAACATTCATTTTCCACTTTAACACATTTAGAAAAAGAAAAACTAGTTGTATTTTTTTTTTTTAATAGAGCATTGCTATATGCATTGTTTGTGGTGATTTATTTAATTAGATGATGAAGTAATACATTCTGAGCCTTGTTCTTGATTTTGTAAGCACAGTTAGTGATGAGAATTTTTTTATATCTACAGCACCACCTAGTGGCAATATGATGTATTAGGGAAACGGCATTGGCAGTTATATTATATATATATTACAGACATTTAGCAGATCCCCTATCCAGAGCGATTTACACAACCTTTTTACATAGCATTTACATTGCATCCATTTATACAGCTGGACTGAAGCAATGCAGGTTAAGTACCTTGCTCAAGGGTACAATGGCAGTGTCCTACCTGGGAATCAAACCTGTGACCTTTAGGTTACAAGACTAGCTCCTTGCCCATTATACATTTTTCAGAATCAATACATATTTTACGTCACTATCAGCTGGGTAGATATGTCTATAATTATGCATTTTTGTTTTAGTAATTACCTATAACAATTTCTGAAGAATAATTATATTTACAACAGCCCCTTGCCATCCTCAGCAAAAGCACAAAACAAGAAAACCTGCTTTAAACAAGAGCTGTTTGGCACAAAATATATTTTAAAACAACATTTTAAAATACTTACTAATGATCACCAATCAAATTAGACTTCAGATTAAACAGCCCAAGACAAAAAAAGTAGTTAAAAGGCCTTTATTTTTGTTTTAATAGTTGATAACATTTATGATAAATCTGTACTTTTTATATTTGACATATATTTGGTTCCCCTGAATGTCTGGTACAGTGACGTTCATTAATACCATGAAGCTGGTGGTGACTTTCTGTGAGAGGAACTTTTCAAAGTGACCCCTCTTGGGGTTAAAACATGCTGTCCACACAAGGTACAACAAGTGACAGGTATACACACACGCACACACACACACACATAACGACACGGAGACAAGACAAATCAACTACAGTGAACAGAACTGCCCTTCGTGTTAAAGAGAAGGACCTGAGAAAGAGAGAGAGATAGAACCGGAGAAAGAGAGAGAGATTAAACTACTAAAGGGAGACAGTAAGAGAAAGCAAACAGTTCTTTGGAATTTTATTCTACAGTGACGACAGAAGATGTTGGAAAAGATGGAAGACTTCAGCGTTTTTAAGAGAGGAATCGACACGTTTTGGCAGTAGGCTCTGAACAGGGATCGCTCTAGCAGAACCAGGGATCGTTTCAGTGCGAATCCAACGGAGGACCGTCCACAGCACGCCGGACGGACTGCGGCTGACGTTATTGTGTGCACATTGTACCGGCAAGGTACACAGCGAAGAGGCTGCAAACAGAGTTCTCCAGAGCCTTTTAATTCACGCAGAGTAAAAGCTCAAATGTTTCGCTTAATGTTCCCGAATGTGAGCATTCCCACATTTTGTGCTGACAAAGTGTAACAGGATGAAAGCAAAAGCCGAACTATATATAGACTTAAAAACGCATATCTTATCAGAAACGATGGCTAGCAAAACAGACATCAGATTGGACCCACGAGCAGTACGCTTGAGAACAAGAATGATGGCATGTAAAAAAGTTTTTTTTTTTAAATTAAAAAAAAAAATTTGTCAAAAAAACTTGGATGCAGAAGCTAGCTCAAAAATAAAAAATAAAAAAAACCATGCTGATATTTCAGTTTTAGAATATTTCTTTCTAGCTTAACTAATTTCAACGTCTGAGGCCTCAGGTATATATTTTATCTAATAAAAATAAGTATAATCTGTGTTATCACACTACCACACCAGCAATCCCTTTATAAATCGTATGTATACATCCATACATGCATAGAGACAGGACACACATACGACACGCCCCTTCATTCATACCATCGTCTGGTGGAACAGCTTGTGATGCCATTAAGGTCTCGTATTAACGCGCGCGTGGAAATCGAGCGAACAGACACCCATTCAAAACTCGATTCTGATGCAGACAGCAGGTGCCGACAGCCACCTGATCAGTCCATTACATGCTGACATAATGAAATTATCGCACGTGATCACTGGGCTCAATCTGCGCACAGAACAGCACCAGGAACAACCATTTACTGATTTAAAATGAATCAAGAGACTGCAGGAAACAGGAAGGGTCTCTTTCTGTGGTCGGTTTTCATCATCAGAATTTTTGCGTGTTCTTACAAACTACAAAGTAAAATGTGCCCCCTCACTGGTTATGCTAACAGATTTCACTCCACCTCCTCAAATTTTTGCATTTCCAAATTTTGCCGTCAGGCATAGGACAGCAGCAGTGGAAGATCCTTCCTGTTGCAGCAGTTATGTAATGGCACTCTGCACATACAACTGCCCTCTTTGTGTCACAGAGCCGCATATAGTGCACAGAGAAGTGAGAGCGCAGGTTAAAACCACCGCATTCTCTTCATTCTGTCCCTTTGCATGCAACTTGGCAACAAAAATAAATTCAAACGAGAAAGAAATGACAGGGCATGATTGAAGCATTCTGCTTGACGTGGCGTACCGAGATACAATACAAATTAAAAAAAAAAGGCTGCCATAGCAACCACCATGGTTGGCATACTAAAATGATTGTTACAGTCTTTCGTTAATCACAAGTTAGTTAATGAAGCAATAGTTAATTAAGTTAATAACTTATTGTAAATAAGCTCCTTTCAACACGTATGACCTCTGAGCTGTCCCTGCTCAAACTTTTATGGCTTTATTTTTTAAAATATTAATCGACAGTCTGTATACACATAAATACTGTATATGCACACCTGGAGTTTAGTCAAAAGCTAAACGTGGCATGTAGCATTCAATAGGAAACTGAAGATACAGAGATGTATACAGTACCATAAGACCACAAAAAATACCAGTTTTGTAGATTATACAAAAGGGGCTCCAAGTTTGGTGGGTGAAAAGTTATTTTTCTTTTTTCACGTTCTAAACCTGCACCTAGATATTCCATTCAGAAAGATTTTAAAAGAACTCTGGGTTATGGCAAAAAGCACCAGAGAACACAATCATATATATATGAAACAGTAAATCTATAATCACCGACCATTACTTTCATAACTGAAGTAGTTAAATTCATGTTCCGAATGATCAGTATTGGCTTAAATACAACGATATGTCAGTTCTGCAGTGTACAATGATGCACGAATGATCTGTGATTGGATGAGGGGAAAAACCACATTAAAGTTTAATCTAGGAAATATAAGATTATAGACAGATCCCTTAAATGGCGTTTTAGCTTGGAACCCCTTGTATATAAGCAGACATTTTGTTACTGTTGTTGTTGTTGTTTGTTCGTCTGCATTGCAAACTGTAAAACAAACAGGGAAAAAAAGCTAATCTCACAAAATATAGCAGACATGCTACAATATATCCCTAAATGAATTCACAGAATTACACGACACTCTACAGTAGAGGTGAAGACAAAGTATGCATATAATTATTATATATGAGTATTTTTGCACACTGTCTCACCCCCAGTCATGAAAAGCACTAGAAATGTACAATAGGAGAATAACTGTTTCTCCCGTTTATTATCAAAATGGCAAATGACACACACTTGGACAAATATATCTAATCTTCCTTAAATCATGCGGCTATTTACATTGTTGTATAGAAACATGCACTATTAACAAATTTTTTAAATCTATGTACATATTTATAATCAGGGAGGGGGAAGGAGGGAGAGAGAGAGAATAGAAAGACTGAGAGAGAGGAGAGAGAGAGAGATTGCTTGTTTCTTTGTAGGTTTCCTTTCAGTATTTGCTTTGACATCTGAATCTAGAATGATGTGTAAACTGAAGTACTGACACCTTCAATATTAATTGATAATTTAAATGAACAGAAAATGCACCTATTCTATTTTACAAAAAGGACCCATCCGTAATAATAGTCTATCACAGTCATGAGATAACTACAGTACAGAGTCCTTCCAGCTTCCAACTTATCGTATTTACAACCTGGTCTTGATTATCTATATAACACGGTTTTGAACTATTAACCAGTGGCAAGAACTGGCTACCTGTGTCTTATTGTTACCTTGGCAACTGGCTGGGACACATTACGTAACAGAGAGTGGCAAAATAGACCATGATCATATGAGAACAAATCAGTTTGGTACCCACAGGAAGAAAAAAAATCATCCTCCTTTTTACCAAATAAGTTCAGGATTAGGAGTGGATATATACCTTCAAAAATATTTGATTTTACATATATTTAAACAATATTTAAGCTCATTCATAAAAAAAAAGTAAAATTGTACTTTTTTTTGTAAAGGGTGTTTCACTGGTCTGTACAGTAATTGATGGTTGATGGTTCACACAATGGTTAAATGATTCATGTGTTTTTATAAAAATGTGAAAAAGGATTAAAAATTGGATTTAAACTATTTAAAAAAAAGATAGAAATGGGCGCATTCAGGAATCTGATGAACCGTTAACCAAAAGCCTCTGGCACTCGCTCCTCACGGTCCATATTTTCTATTGTATCAAATAAAAATGATACGATATGAATGGTGAACATGAACTAATGACTCATTATCCGTGGGTGGGATGCATCAGCTCTGTATGCCACACAGAAACGTGTGTTGGAGGGAAAGTTTTTGGCCCCAGTCAGTCAGTCATTCCAAAAATAAGGACATGACTGTTTCTCTGTTGTTTGTTTGCAACTTTATGCAAGCTCTGTTGTGCTATTGGCTTGTAGCGAGATCTACACAAGAGCACTGGTGGGAATGATATTGTAATCACATAAAACGCTTGAAAAATAAATCTTCAAACTGGCAGTGTAAGACTTGGGCTTCCTGAATGAGAATTATTTTTTAGTCAAGGACCTATAGAAAGGGCAAAAGGCATTTTTACTGGTATACACGTCAAAGGCAAATTCATGCGGAAGTCTGCATTTTCCCCCAAGAATGAGTCATGTTCTTTGTGTTAAAAATGATTAACACAAAGAGATTTGGGCTTTTAATGTCTTGTTCCACGACTGTTAAGTAGAATTAAAGACAACAACAGTAAGAAACATAGAAACAGCAAGTGTGTGATGGCTGAACCAATGGACAAGAATTCCTTGGTCCTAATTCCACTTGCCCAGCGAGGGACTGCCTCTCGCACTTCCTTGCTTTGAAATCAAAGTAAAATTATTTCTGAATTAATGCCTTAATTCATTAATTAGTGGTCAGGTCCTGTAGTTGATTTGGAGGCATCACAACCACAAGTGGAAGATTTGCAGGCAGTAGAGCGGACGTCTAAAAAAAATTTAAAAATGCAACATTGGCAGACATCTTATGGTTATGTCCATAAGACAGAGATATGTTTGGCCTATCATTTGGAAGATATGTTTCACCAATAACATGCAAAATCAAAGATAAAAAACACACACAAATGTCTGCTGATCCCCAAATCTTCTATAGTATATGTATGCTATATGCTTACATACAGTATATCACGCTTTTTAAATGCTCAGTCATGTATGAGGTGAGCTCCTAAAGCAATCACGCTTTCAATAAAAAATATATATATAAAAAATGAAACACTATTACGCTAACACCATACACTAAAATTGGTCACTGGGGCATGCCATTGCAATATTGCTCAAGAATACACTGTGGAAAATAAAACAATGATCAGAACAGTAACAAACAGAGGCAATGGGTCAGGAAAGAGGACATGCACTGTCCGGAAAGCCGAAATTAAAAAAAAAATAATTAAAAAAAAATAACCGACATTTTAACGAGACCCTGATCACCACTGGCTTCGTGACCGGTTCATTTCACTGAAGTGATAATGAGATCGGAGCTATCTAACGGGGTAATTCCAACAAAATGGTCTAAATCCCCCCCCCCCAAAAAATATTGCATTTTGAATTCAAAGTTATTCTGCTTGTAACTTCGAGGCTAAAAACAAAAATTAAGAAGACAGTGGGGAGGGTCTCTTTTTTTTACGTTTTAAAAAATCTATGCGACACGTTTAAATGTTAGTTTCTGTATATAAATAACCTCTGTGATTAAGACACTGGGTGAAAAGAAGAAATAAGCCTGATGTTGTCACCCGGGAGAATCCATAGATACACTCGGCTATATTTTGTCTTTTTCTTTCATCCCGTCTCCTGCACAACATCAGTGTTGGAAACGAAGAATAAATTCCAGAAGAAATACGATGGAATTGAGATGGTTATGTCTTTGGAATTCTCACACCCCTACAGCTGAATAATAACACCGTGCCCCTTCCTGAACTGGTAAATTAAAAGGAGCGACAATATTGAGAAAACTTGAGAAAACTGCTTCACTGTAGTTACACCTTGTATCTCACCCCACCTTCGGCAGTTCATGTTTAACTATTCGTTGTTAACCTTCTCCCAATTCCAACAGCCTGGCCATTCTCAGAAAGCACAATTTCAACGATAAGTAGGTGAACATATATACCCTTCTCATCCTGATCACTGTGTACTCCTCTGTACATTTCATAAATGAACTTACAAAATAATTTGATTTAATAAAATTAAAAAAGCTGTGATACATCTTTGTCATTACTAAGTGTCTACGTTAGTTTATGTTTTTCCTTTTATCTGACCATGTCTGTAGTGTTGACAGTCCAATGAATGGCATGCAATACGTGGTACTTGGTTGGTTCAGAGTTTGCCGCAGAGGACGGGTTACTTCTTGCCAGCGAGAGCTGCCAAGGTGGCGTCCACTTCCTCCTCGGGCTTGAGCGGGTGCCACTGGGCGATGGGGCGTCGGGGGTTGGCCAGCATGTCGGACCAGTGCCGAAGCTCCGTGCCCGTCGCTTTGCTGCCCACGAAGATCTTGCCGATGGCGTCGTTCTTCCCGATTTTGTCGTAGTCCAGCACGGTGACCACCGCTTGGATTTTCTGCAGGCACGTCCAACAAAGACGACCGCTGTGCGTTATGCTCTATCAACGCGGTGGATTTATGCTATATGTGGGTTATGCTATATGAATTTTGTGGATTTATGCTATATGTGGGTTATGCTATATGAATTTTGTGGATTTATGCTATATGTGGGTTATGCTATATGAACGTTGTGGGTTATGATATGATATACCCTGTGGGTTATGCTATATGAACATTGTGGGTTATGCTCTATGAGGGTTATGCTATATGAATTTTGTGGGTTATGCCCTATGAGGGTTATGCTATATGAATTTTGTGGGTTATGCTATATGAGGGTTATGCTATATTAACATTGTGGGTTATGATATGATATACTCTGAGGGTTATGCTATATGAACGCTGTGGGTTATGATATGATATACTCTGTGGGTTATGCTATATGAACGCTGTGGGTTATGATATGATATACTCTGTGGGTTATGCTATATGAACACTGTGGGTTATGATATGATATACTCTGTGGGTTATGCTATATTAACACTGTGGGTTATGATATGATATACTCCGTGGGTTATGCTATATTAACATTGTGGGTAATGATATGATATACTCTGTGGGTTATGCTATATGAACGCTGTGGGTTATGATATGATATACTCTGTGGGTTTTGCTATATTAACATTGTGGGTTATGATAGGATATACTCTGTGGGTTATGCTATATGAATTTTGTGGGTTATGATATGATATACTCTTTGGGTTATGCTATATGACTGACTGCTGTGGGTTATGCTTTATGAACACTGCGGGTTTATGCTAAATGAGGGTTATGCTCTATGAATTTTGGTGGTTATTATATGATATACCCTGTGGGTTATGCTATATGAATTTTGGTGGTTATTATATGATATACTCTGTGGGTTATGCTATATGAACGCTGTGGGTTATGCTATATGACTGACCACTGTGGGTTATGCTCTATGAAATCTGGGAAATGCTATGATGATGCAGGGAACTAAGGTTTACGTGGGAGATTCATGGCACTATTTACCAAAGCTGCAGCAGTAATTAATGATAAAGCCACGGGGAAATCATTTATCATTCATATCTAATCATGAACTATGACCCTGATGACAAAAGGCTTTGGCAAAACTTTATCATGGTATATTTAAGTGGTTTTATAGCAGATTAGCGCAACTTAACACACAGTCACCCACAGTTTGAGTTGGAGGATATTGCATATTGTATATTGCATATTTTATCCTCATGCATTATTTTAGTCTCAGTTCTATATCGCAGAGCATTTTTCACCTCGTTAAAAATCTGAATCAATGTATATTCTTTACCCGAGTACGGAAGCCACTCTGGATGAGACTGTCTAAATACAAACATTTACAAGCGTGTATTTTGCTTATATTTAAGCAAAACATGAGCGCTCCGCCTTCCAGCGCACAGTACGCACCTGCATCTGTTCCAGGGGGATCTCGAAGCTGAAGGACTCGTTGTAGTAGGGGTTCAGCGTGTTCTTCTTCACCGTGGTCTTCTTCTTCTTCAGCCGCTTGCCGTTCTGGAGCAGGTGGATCTTCACGTAGGGATCTGCACGCGCACCAGGCCGAGCAGGGAGAGCGTGAGCTCACATCAGGTTCAGCGCTAACTCCCTTTTTCTATTCGCTCCCATTAGCTGGGGCAACATAGCTCAGGCGGTAAGAGCGGTTGTCCGGCAGTCGGAGGGTTGCCGGTTCGATCCCCGCCCTGGGGGTGTCGAAGTGTCCCTGAGCGAGACACCTAACCCCTAACTGCTCTGGTGAGTGAGAGAAATCAATTGTGAAGCGCTTTGGATAAAAGCGCGATATAAATGCAGTCCATTTACCATTTACAGAAAGAACACTTCTATTTCCTCGGTTACTCACATTCCGCCCCTCATTACCGGGACTCCCTTAAGCTAATTGTGTGATTAATTAAAAGCAAACACTCCGTGTGACCTTCAAGCGCACACTTTGTTGGCCCCACCGTATAATTACGAAAGGAGAAAGCACTCAGATTCTTTAAAATATGAAGCAAGCATCGATACGATGCTCTCTCTCAGAGCACAAGTTCAGAAGACATCCCAGCAAATATTTGAGAACATGCCATATTGGCTGCACCTGATAATTACAGGGTTCAGCTGAAAAATATGGTGTTCACATTTTGGTCAATACAATTGATTTTACAATAAATCAAACCATAGTTTAAGAGCCCTGAAACTCCAATGTCCCTTGGCAAAACTCCCACTGATGTCACCCTAGCCTTGTCCACTATTTTTATTGCACAAATCTTGATGCAGACATCATCAAAACAAAACCAGAAGCATCTTGCTTTGAACCCCAAGATGGACCCTGCATGCTTACTGAGAAATACTTTGTAATGTTTGATAAGTAGATGTTTTTAGAATTAATATTATGACCTCAACGGTCATTTAACAATGCAATTGTTAGTCATCTGTAAAAAAAAGTCTAATGTAAGTGGAGGCTTATTCTAGTACCCATTCCCAAATCAAAAGTTCCAACAGTCAAGTAACATTGATCATTGTTTACTTAGCCATTGGGTGTATTAATATGGACTTTGGTTTAGTACTCTAGATTCTGCTGAAATGATCAGTAGTGAGTAGCTGCATACTCTTGATTCTGCTGAAATGATCAGTAGTGAGTAGCTGCATACTCTATGTTCTGCTGAAATGACAGAGCAGTGAGTAGCATCATACTCTAGATTCTGCTGAAATGACAGAGCAGTGAGTAGCATCATACTCTAGATTCTGCTGAAATGATAGAGGAGGTGTGGGTAGCTTACTGTACCTGACAATCCGCCCACGTCCATCTTTTTCAGGTTCTTGGCCTCCAGGATGCAGATGGTGAGTTTGCCGGCCGTGGGGACGTAGCGGAGGGAAATGCAGATATCTCCCAGCTTCTCCGGCTGCGGAGAGAGAGGTCGAACGGTGAAAGAAGGAAGGAAGAGTACGTAGCGCTTCTCTCCTTCGCTCTCTTGCACGCGTTTCATCTCTCGCTGACTCACACTCAAGCGCAATCGCTTGCTCCGCGTACACAAACCGCGGTTAATTAAGTCATTCCAGACATGTTCAAAATTAAAATAAAAAAATAAGTTTTGCATCAACCCCGCTTAAATATTCAATTGAAAAGGGAGTCCTTGTGTATTCATGTACACACACGGAGGAATCCCATTAGACAAAAAACTGTTCAAAACTGTTCAAATAAAAACGCTTTCCTCTGAACCTCAGTTAAAAACCATTGAAATGCAGATGGTTCTAATTGACCAGTTAACACTAATCTTGTCATTAAATGCAGTTTGAATGCCTTAAGGGGTAATAAAGAGGGGCAGAAAATAAATCTGTCAATAATGAGAAGACAAGTTTAATTAAATTATGAGTTTTATTACAGGACAGACAGTGAATGTCTGAAAGCGCTTCTATTAATCATTTATAACTTATCCCATCTCCCAGAAAAGTTATAGTTCAAGCCCTAATTCAATCAATTTTGCTAAAATACGGTGTGTAATAAAATCCTGTCAACAACAGCTAATTGTTTTGATCAAATCCACGATAATAACTTCATAAAACAAATTCAGTGCGTATGGGAAAGAATGGGCTCGACACTGAACAGCTTTAACAGGTAGAGATATGAAATGAGATGATTTAACCCTTTAAGGTGTAAGATCACAAACGTGATTAGAATGTCTCTTACCCAAACATTCTAATTCTGATGTCACAGTCACTAAAGCAATGTTCTAGAACACTGACTTAGAATTTTAGGGTGGGGGGGGGGGCATTCCCAAAAAAAACTTACTCTTCAAGGGGTTAAAGAATAAAAGCTAGTGCTGTATGTATTGTCATCAAGTAATGCCATGTTTTCATTGGATACCTCCTCTTTTTCCGCACTCTCCAGATCCCTCCATTCCTCAATGGGCTGGCCCAAGTCCACAGTGTTCATGGGAATTTTCACCTCGCCGATGACGTCGTGCTTGGAAAAGCGGTCGAAATCGTAGACGGACATCACCAGGGTTTTCCCGCCGAGTTCCTGATACGGAATCTGGGAGAAGAGCAAGGGGGGGGCAAAGGGGGAGCTAAAATAAGAAGAGAGCTTTCTGTTTCTTTTATGAAAAAACAAACAAAAAGAAAACCAATCAAGACTTACATCCCCACACCCACATTTAAGGGAATCAGACAGAATCGTGTCCAGACAAGATTGATATAATCAATTATTCTTTAGGGTACTAATGCACCCTGAAGCTACAGTGTGCAGTATTGAACGATGTCTCACAAGTGTAATTGGAAAATATTGGATTCATTCATCATGGGCAGCAAGAAATAAAAAGAAAGACTAGAACATTCAACTCATTAAAGATTTTCTGTGAGTGTGCCCATTTGCTTTTTTCTTTTCTTTGTGTGCTTCGGTCTATTCATGCTGTACTCTCTCACTCTAGGCATTTACCAGACTGTACATGCTTTACATACCATTTATTAATAATGTTGGACATCTACTGAAGAAAATCAAGGTTACATCATTCAAAGGCACTGTATAATGCGCCAACTAGGAATCAAACCTGCAGCCGTGGAGTTACAAGGTCAGTGCTCTAACCATTACACCCCGCTGCTGCTACACCCAAGGGTTGATATTAGCAAGCAGACTTCTGTCCGGGCTAGCAATTAGCCTAACTTCTTTCAAGCCCACCTCTTTTCCCTAGCCTTCCCTTGATGTTTGTCTTCCCTCTCTCACACCCCCTCTTTTTTTTCTCTCTGAATTGTATGTTTCATTGTATGTATGTATGTATGTACCATTTATTGTAAAGCATCTTTGAGACCATGAAAAGCACTATATAAAATAAATGTATTATTATTATTATTATTATTATTATTATTATTATTATTATTATTAGTATTATTAGTATTATTATTATTATTATTATAATAACTGAGCATGCTCAGCTGCCTGGGCTGCTGCTGGGTTGAAAGCTTTAGTTTTGCTAGCTTTCCAATTTGTGCCCTGCGCATGTGCGCACTTACAGCATCAGTGGAGAACAGCATCATATTTCAACTTGCGTTCATCTTATACATGGTCTCAGTTGCTCAGGTGAGAAATCCTCTCAGACGTTCAGCTACATCACCTTGAAGATGAAGGTTTCGTTGAACGTTGGATTCAACGTCTTCTTGTGAACCTTGGTGTCAAACTTCTTCTTCTTGTCGGGCAGGATGAACACCTTGACGTACGGGTCAGAGGTACCGCCCGTGTCCATGGAGAGGAGGTCTGCGGCCTGCAGGATTCCCACCGTCAACTGTAGAGAGAGGAGAGGGCAAAGCTCAGGTCAAAGGTCGTCGGTCCGGAATTTAAAATAAAGGTTTCAAAGTTCTAGAGTCTAGAGTGCATTTCAATTCAGTTGAAAAACTTTATTTATCCCCAGGAGACAATCAAAAAGAAGGCATAGTACAGTAAAAAACAAAAAAACACAAGACAATATATACACAAGGACATGTACTGTGACTGTATCATGGTACAGCACAGCCTCTCATGCCGTATTGCTGAAGCAGTTACCATAGTGTTTCTGCATTGCACTGCATGGTTTTCATGAACGGAGAGGCCAGTCTGAGGAAGACCACTTCAGACCGTTAGCTTTCATTTTAAGCCTGGATAATCATTCTATAGCCCTCTGTTGCCATAGTAATTATCGGCAAGAGACCTCAGTGAACAAAATACAGCTCAGGGCCCTGTTTCACAAAGCAGGATTACTGAGTTAGCTGGATAACTGGAGTAAAACCTGCAACCCTCCCAAATCTGGAACATGGACTGAAGTGTAGAGAGCTGTTCCGGGTTTTATCCAGCCGCCTCAGTAATCCTGCTTCGTGAAACGCCTCCCCCAGGTCATGTGCCTAACGGTCTCTGCCAGACTCACCTTGCCTTCCTGGAAGTCGTAATCCAGAGAGAACTGCAGCTTTCCCAGCTTCTCCGCCTCCTTCTCCTCTTCCTCCTTCTCCTCCTCCGTCTGTCCTGTCTCTGCGTCGTCATCGTCGTCGTCCTGTAGTTTCTGCGGAGGCCCACAGGCAAAAAAAAAAAAAAGAGGCCGTCAGAGGTCGGCGGGGGGGGGGGGGGGGGGGGGTCAAAGGTCGCGCCGCACTGTGACCTCATCGCAGCATGCCATTGAAAGGAAGCGCCGCGGCTAGCCGGGTTTTGGGCCGCAGCACTTACCTGCGGATCGCACGGCCAGCAAAAAGCACCCATTCGCACTCGGACAGCAACGCAATCATTCGGAAAGAGTGACGACGTCCGCAACGTGACTTGAGCTCATACTTTCCCGAGGTGACACATCTCAAGCAGCTTGTTCAGGCGCTCGAGTCATACTGCTCGTGCTCAGGGTGACGCTGACCTGACACCCAACCGCCACCGCCAAGCGGCGGCTACTTTTTTCGAGGTCTCCGTTTTAGGAGACGAGCCTGTTAGCATCGAATCGCGTGGCAGCCGTTTGTACAGGTCAGCACAAAAGAGGCATGGAGAGCAATTTGCATGCTGGTCAGGTAGGGAGAAGAAAAAAAAAAACAGCCAGATATATTAGTTCTGCTGACGCAGATGCAGCGAACGTTGTTAAGAATGCATATCAGATTCTCCTGGTCATGTGACTGGCATTCATTCTCAGGTAATGATGTGCCACTTACATTTACATATGCCAAAATGCAGATTCAAACCAATTTCTTGATTTATGGTAGGAATAGGTGCAATTATTCAGTTCTGATAAGAAATAAATAAAGGAATATATCTTCCTCTCTGTTCGGACCCACTGTTATGTAAATTGCAGACTATTCAATTTGAGACTAATTGCTAATGCATCATTTTTTTCTGAGCAGTTTTGCTACATTCAATGGGCCTTCAGCGAATTGGAATCCCGCGACTCAATAGTGGCTGACTTATAACAGGGCATTTCGCGAGCACCCAGCTTGTGCCCTGAAAGAATCCCGTAGAGTGAAACATTCTAGAACTGCCATTGTCATGGTGACGCAAGGACCCGTTCAGGCGTTTAGCCTGAGATTTAAGCGCAAATAAAAATCCAAAGAAAACAGCTGGCAAGATCGCACTGAAACTCGGCAGTGTCTATCTGCGAGAATCATCCCGGATGTCTAAACCATCCTTTCCAGTTCAAAGTTAAGTGGACTGTGGAGTCCTCCACCAACACAGATTGAATGCGTGTTTCTAAACCAGTGTGCAGTCGAGTGAGATAAGGGCGTTTGTTAATGGCCTCCATGGGTTCTTTCAGGCAATCTCAGAAGGAGCTCGGTGTGGCACGGTGGTTGAGTCCGTAATGTATGATGATTCGACGGCGTTTCGCATGCATCAAACATCCAAGCTTCATATTCACACTCCGTCATGCTTGGACTGTGATTTATGTTGTTCCCCAAGGAAGTTAAAAAGGACTCCAGCTTTCCGTATTTGTTCGAAGAAAACGTGAAAGGGCGCAGGACATTAGTCCTGGACACAAAAATAAAGGTAGAAGGGAAAAACCGGTTAATTAAAAAAAAAAAACCCAGGACACCATCTATTTGTGCTGTGTTATACCCTAAAGGTACTTAGAAACAGATGGTTTTGAAAGTCTTTGCACTTTAAGTGGATTTAGGAGGGCTGTCGCTACAATTTTACCCCTTATGTATCACCTTGGAAAGTCATTTTCAAGTCAAGTCTCAATCATTCCTCTATAGCTACTTAAAGGGCACATATGGTTGCTTGTATTCAAAAAAACAAAATTAAGTATTTTGCAAATTATGATTAATCTTCAGCATTATAATTTGTGATAAAGTAGATTGTTCTCTACTACAATTGGATATAGACAAAAACAGATCTTTAAAAAATATTTATGTGTTACTGTTAAGCACTTTTTCTTTTTTTTAACTATCGAGTCAACAAATAACCAAGCTTGCCCCTTAAGTCATGCATTCTGATGGTGGTTAATTGTGCATTGCTGGTTGCTCTCAATCATCCAAAACTCCAACCTTGGGGTGAGAGTTTCAGCTGCGTACTCAAATCCTCAAAAAAAAGAAAGAAAGAAAGAAAGAAAGAAGGAAGGAAAGAGGGAAAGAAAGAATGAAAAAAAAGAAAAAAAAACTTGAATAAACTTCCCCAGGACAAAACAATCTTTGCGCCCAATCATAAAGTAGCGACATCTCTTGCGCGCGTTCATGAAACCGCAGGGTCTGAGTTTGCAAGAACATGGCAAGTTCAACTCTCTGTCCCACCCCCCCCCACCCCCCCCCAAATCCCCCACACACACCCACCGCCCCACTGCCTGCACTTACACCACCCTGCCAGAGAGTGGCGCTGTGAGCTGTCCACCTACCGTAGAGCAGAGATCCATGAGAGTCAAGAGAGACGGCGCACACACAAGACAAAGAGTAGGAGGAGAGCAGAGAAAGAGGGAGAGGTTGAACTCATGGACACCAGTGAAGAAGACACAAGAGAGGTAGTCAACACCACAACACCACAGAGCTGAATAATAACACACTGTTGAATGATTAAGTAAAATAAAGTTGTTTTTTTCAAGTGAGACTTCAGGTTTTATTCTGATGTAATTCAGGTTACCCAGGTGTGCTGGTGTTATGGACCAGGGTAACCACAGTGGGAGAGTTTGGGGTGCATTTTGAAATGATGGATTTTATTCATTTTGTGCTTATTGCTATTTTAATTTACCAGAGAAATTCTCAAAGAACTGTGCCATTCAGACTTTGGGAAAAGCGTGCGCTCTCGCTTGTGTGTCTGAAAGGACGTACAGATGCCACAGTTTAAAGTGTGAATTCATTAGCTGTTGATGTTCTGCAGGGGGGGTTCTATTAATGACACCAGCTAGAAAACACACTTGACTGTGGGCACATCTCATATTTAAAACTAATTTCTCTCACGCCTCCTTTTACGCCCCCATCCCCGTCCCCCCCCAGGTCCAATGGAATAAAAATGATCCATTATCCATCATCATACCCCACTCACCAAAGCAATCAGACTTTAATTGGTAAAAAAACTTCCTTGAAAACAGTCCATTACCCCCAAACCCATTACATTTCCCTCTGAACCAGAGTGTGTGATTTTTCAATCGGGTTCCAAAAGCACAGGAAAACACACAGCGGCTTACATTTATAACAGAAAGGCACTTTCCGAACAGATACAGTTGGAAGAGTAGAGTGGGCGACATTCCTTGTTTATTGTCTGTCTGCTGGTCCACAGACTGTGTGAAGCTGGTTAGATAACGCTTTAAATGTTTAATCACTGAAGGGCTTCTGATTTCAAGAAGACAAGATTTTGTGTGCCAGTCACTATTTTATGGCCAAGTCTTTCCAATCATGCCGTGGTTGCTTTAATAGTTTTTGCTTTTTGTTTTTGCCAAAACATAACAAAGCATTAGACTTGATATTTAAAAACTTGGGTTTTCAACATGGAATCAGCAGATCCCTGAGGGTCCTTGAAGATACTGCTGGGGGTCCCTGACTTGATATGCAATGACTATGCATAGATTTGGGGAAATAGTTTAAAAATATACCCCTTTTTAACTTATGATTCAGGTTCCCCTGAATGCCTTTGGGTCTGGATGGGGGTCCCTGGATTTAAAAAAAATGTTGAAAACCCATTATTTAAACAAAACTTAAATTTGGCCTTTACTCTTTGTAATAAGTTAGCTGTTTGAAAAGGAAACCCACAGCGACTGTCCAGTTAGATGCACCAAAACCAACAAGTAAAATCCTCTTAAAAGGCTGCAAAGGCTTTTAGTTCATCCAGCCAAACAGTCACCCCGGGTTCCATTTTCACTCCAAACAATTTTGCCTTATTTTTTCTTAACTGCAGTTTTCAGCGGAATCTTAGTTTCCAACGGTTACTCTTTTCAAGCTAACCCGATAATAAAGGTCCTGATTCAATGAAAAAGCGTCCTTAACTTAAGGCTAAAACTTAAAATGCAGACATTCGTTTTCTCTTCACAAAAGTTAATTTTGTTGAATTCACCTAACTTGCCCAACAATGTTTGTGGAGAAATGTTTAAGCATGGGTATTTAACATGAGTAAGAGTTGAGCGAAATTAGGGGTTACACAGGGTGGATGAAGGGATGACTGGTGTGACAGAGGAGGAGTGTACAGTACCTCGTCCCCCTTCATATTTTTCATGTTGAAGCCCCCCTTGTCCTTCTTCCCTTTCTTGTTCTTCTTCTTCTTGCAGAAGCACTTCTTGATGATGCAGAAGCAGCAGGTGAGGATGAGGAGGGCCGCTACCACTGCGATGGCGATGAGCGCCCACGAAGGGACTGCAGACACGACGGGGAATTTTTCAAAATATCAGTGCTATGTTTTCTTTTGTGAGGGGTGAGGGAGACAAGAATGTCAAAATATCAGCGTGTTGTGTGCATGGAGTGAGGAGGTTGTTCCAGTGGCCTTTGCTATGCACTTTTGTATGTCGCTTTGAATAAAAGCATCTGCTAAATGCAATGTAAAGTAAGGAAGATGAGAATTTCAAAATATCAGCACATTATCTTTTGTGTGTGTGGGGTGAAGGAGCTAAACCTTATAAAATGGAGTACTTCCAGAGCCACTCCTGGGTTTTTCAAACTAACACAAATATGAAAAACGCTGAACGCAAACCGTCCCTCTGAGGCTGGACACTCACGCGGGATACTCTCGACTTCGTTCAGGAACTTGCTCTTGATCTTCTCGAAGATGTCGTTCTTGTCCCCGGACCCCTGGGTGGAGTTGTCAGCCACGGTCGAGATGGCGACAGTGGGGGGCAAGGTCACGGTACCGGTGGGTTCTGGGCCCACCATGGCCTCGGGTTTCTTCTTAAACAGGTTCCACTTCATGATCGACAGCTAGGCCACACACAGACTCTGCAATGAAATGTGCGCGCACACATAGAGAGACACACACACACACACACACACAGACACACCCAGACACAGACACACACACACACAGACACAGAGCCACACACACCCACACACACACACACACACACACACACACACACATGCACACACAGGAAAAGGCAGTGGTAAGAACCAAAGCAGCAATTTAAATAGGCTGGGAGGAGCAGAACCCCAAACATGGCTTCTCCCACACACTTTCCTTTATTTGTCTGAACATATATATTAAAATCAGTCAAAATGAATATGTAACAAAAATTAAGATTAATAAACTGCAAAAAAAAAATTACTGGTATTTCACAGCTTTTAGCTTTAATGTCAATGAAAACTCCATTTTGTGTAACATGAACTCGTTGGCAGTTACACAGAGTGCTGGACTCAGGAGACAACCCAGAGAGGGCCCAACTGCCATGAATGATGGAAGAATTCAGCCATGGAAAGGATGAAAGGGAATATCTGATTGGAGGAAGAGACATCGCCCTTATATGAAAGGGGATTTATGATTGGATGAAGAGACAAAATCTTAAAGAGTCCAGGGAAAGACATCCTTTTTCATTCCATTGAGGGGTGGGGTAGGCTTGGGTGGGGTAGGCATTAATAATTTAGCAGGCAACGGTACTCCTGGATAAACTCTTTCATAATTCAAAAGATGAGGCCAGTCATAAATGTACTCCCTAAGAAAAAACCCTTGTCAGAATGCGATGTTGATCCATACGTCAAATGAGAGAGAGAGAGAACTTCACTGCACTGAGGAACGCATCAGAGACAAAATGGCCACCGGGGTGGGGTGGGGGAGAGAGGTGTTGACAGAGTTAGGCAACAAAAAAATAAGTAAATTGAAGGATGCAGTTTATTTTACAGCTTCTTCCTCATACACTGCTGGTCCATAATCATATATCACTGCCTTTTTTGGATTTCCCAAAATATAAAATGGTAAGATAGGTTTTTTCCCCTCAATACACAGATAGCTCCAGTGTTACATAACATCCATTTCAAGTCATAAATCATTCCCCCCCAAAAAAACTGGGTCTGGTGAGAGACTGTTTAATTTCTTCGCTGTTAAAAACGGGGAATACAAGAGCATTCAGAAACACCGGCAGAAGGCAACGTCTGTATGAAAAGCATCGCTTCGTTAGTTCTTCCATCATCTAACTTACATTTTCACCTGTTTATATTTTACTATGCTTTTTTTTTTTACATTAGTTTCAAGAGATGCTCTGTTCAAACAGCCGTGCAAGATATTTCAGTTAGAACTGCTTAGCTGAAGTGATCTGAAAGGTTATTAATGCACCACTGTGAATCTTCTGAATGCAGCACTCAGTGAAGCTAATAACAGCACAGGGCAACCACCACTTCCATTGACTTGTGCAGCTGAGAAACTTCATGCTGTGGTGTTTTCATAAATCATTTAATGCTACCAAATTAAGAAAATATGATTTCAGATGTAGTATAATAGTTGACAAGTGTTAAGAGAAAAAAAATGATAACATCATGCATTCTCAAGACTGCATTGAATCACATTACTGGCATTTGGCAGATGCTCTTATCCAGAGTGACTTACGAGAAGACAAGTGCATAAATCTGTGTGAGTGTGTGTGTGCCTCTGTGTGTGCGTGTGAGTGTGTGTGTGCCTCTGTGTGTGCGTGTGTGTGGGTGTCCCCACCCATACTCTTCGAGTCATGTGTCCTCACCAGGTAGCAAAAACATGTATCTGTGTACGTGTGTGTGTGCATGTGCGCACGTGTGTGTGTGTGTGTGCGTGACAGAGCGGTTGAGACTCAAAGTCAGGTTGAGTGAAGAACTGATGATATTTAAAATAAAGTGTTATTACAGAGTCCCTGAAGGAGCCACAGAATCAGAGAGCCTGCCTCACAGGTTCAAGAACAGCAAGAGGCCCATCTCTCTCCTCACAGCACCGCAAGGATATTTTTAAAGCACCGGGAGCACGGAGCCACTTCCTGTCAAACACACTGAGTAAGAAATGGAGTTCCCTTTTCAGCAAAAAACATCATCTCTATACCAGCAGAATAATCTTTATATTATACACTATTCCTGAAACTGTTTTTATCAGTGACAGTATGCATCTACTGTATGTGAGCTTAGCAGGAGTACAAACCAACATCTCATAAAAAAACAAGACAGACTAACGCAGTAAATTTTATCCGTGTTAAATCAGCTCTTACAGACTACATGTGGTCCCTATTGGACAGAGGTGGGTAGAGTAGCCAAAACCTGTACTCAAGTAAAAGTATTGTTACTTTAAAATAATAATGACTCAAGTAGAAGTAAAAGTAGTCATCCACATAATTACTTGAGTAAGAGTAAGAAAGTATCTCGTGAAAAGACTACTCAAGTACTGAGTTACTTCATATAATCTGATTTAATGTTGAAAGAAGAAGAGCAAGATGAACGTAAAAATCTAAATGTACAAAATATAAAATTGTAAATGCTTGTCCAATAGAAGTAAACCAAATATAAAATAGCCATGTGCAAATTCAAATATGGCCTAAATCATATCCCTTAAAACAATAACACAATAAAACAATACACAGGAGGTTCGTCAGAAGAGGAGGGTTTTCGCTTTCTGTTGGACTCTATTAAGTCTGTATACCCCGTCAGTTTGTTGGGGTGAACCCTCCGTTGACAGAAAAAATATCAATGAGGCTACAGGGATTTATCCATTAAAATAGACTCATCATCACAACAAAGAGGAGCCTGCTCAAATTCAAACAGAAACTTTATGTGGGAAACATAATGCTTTGTAGCACCATCATTGTACCTTATGAGGCACTTCTCCACGATATTCCAAAGTCCCATGATGCCTTGCGCAGAATATGTGCAGAACTTCCGGTATAGCGTAAACAAACGTTATGTATGCTATGCAATGTTCCAGCGCTCACCTCTTGACTGTGGCATGCTTCACAAAAACTATTACACTACTAACTAATGCTTACATTAGTGTGAAATATCCACATTAATACCAGTAACCTATTTAAACACACTCAATTAAAAAAAATAACGTATATAACCGAAGTATTTTGAGCAATAATAGCCTACTTACATGGCAATGATGAAATCTCGTGTTCAGTAGATGGAGACAGAGACCGTAAATCAACAATACAGTTCAATCCGCTTGTTTTGCTCCAGAAAACGATGTCGTCTAGGTCTATCAGCAAACATACGGCTTAGCTATGCCCAGAAGTCCTCAATAATAATATTATTTCCCAAGAAATTACGAATAATCGTTGACCACGTTCCGTGCTGCGTCTTTTACTGCTACCAAATGCATAAGTGAATGCGACGATAAGAAAAATTTCGGTTACGCTGACCTAAAAAACGCTATTCCAAAAGCAAAATTAGACATGTTATACATCGTTAGAAAACTTATACTCTCACCTACTGAATAAATGAATTGTCAATCAAGCCAGACTGTACTAAAAAGGGCGACAATGCCGTAAACAACGCGTGTGGTATTACGCACAGCTATTTTGGAAGATACGGAGGCATCACAAATACCCGTATATTTCACAAACGGATTGTCCAAGACAATAAATGACCACTCAGTCAAATAGTTAGCTATCCACAGCCAAAACTAACCTAAACTTACCGCCACATATTTTCTCAAGTTCGAAGTTGAGTTCTTGTAGGCTGAAATGTCCACATTTCTAGGCAGACAAAGAAGGCAGCACATAATGTAACTACTGTTTTTGGTAGTCTGTAAGCAAAGCGTGGTTTGAACGTGAGGCCAGGGGTGTTCTGCCTGCTACGAATCACCCGCCGTTGTTTCAGCCATTGTTGTCGCCCACTCGTCCTTCTGTGTGCTGTGACTGGCTACGTTTGATTGGTGAAACGGAGTCATGTGGGGCTATGACAGAGCCAAAGCAAAGACCAGTCAGCCTCTTTGGCTGAAGTCTCTCTGAGAGAATGAAACGAACAGAACGTGCATTGAATAAAAAATGGGTAAAAAATAAAAGTAACGAGCGGAATGTAGCCGAATATAACGAAGTAAAAGTAACATTTTTTCTTCACAAATATACTCGAGTAAAAGTGAAAAGTATGTTGCATTAAAACTACTCTTACAAGTACAATTTATTCAAAAAGTTACTTAAGTAAATGTAACGGAGTAAATATAACGCGTTACTACCCACCTCTGCTATTGGACTCATACTGCATTCACTCTATTAGAGTTAAAGTAACACTGGACAATTTATTGTGCACATCTGTCTGTCTCTAAGCAAGACTGGCACAGAAGTATGCTGGATTATTAAACATTTTACTCCCGACTCACAGAAAAAATAAATAAATAAAAATAAAACGAATAAAATTCAATCTGCCCGCCTCTCAATGTGTTTTGTTTTAGTATAAATTATAAATTTAACTTATGCGTAAATATTTACGAAGATCTTGTAGCCATGGCAACTGATACATATTGTTACCCTTCCTTTAAAATTGACACAGAACACTCACTGAATGTCTAATTACCTGTGTTAACGGTATTAGCTGCCATATCTTGTAGTACCTGTCTTGTGAAAGAGGTCAGCAATGTCTGCTTTAAGACACGCACTGCAATACATATTAATAATGTGGTAATGACTTATTAATTGATACAAACTTCTTATAAAGAGTTATTTCAAGATTTATATGCATACATATATATATATATATCTTTTTTTACATGTTTGCCAAGGTGGTTCACTTAGAAGTCTTTAATCAAAAAAGGACTGCGGCGCTTCCTGATCTTAAGACCACAGGACGGACATTTTGATTTTTGATCAGGGTCACACCGGCTGTTCTGAATGCGACACGGCCACTGGAGCACGGCACCGCCCTGTCAAACGTGCCCGTTAAAGCAGGGCCGCTGGTCACAGCTCGGCAGGCCCGCGCCATCAACAACCGTCAAAAGGAGAAATGTAGTCCGCATCGCTAAAATAACAAAGGAACCCTGCACCTATAAATAAATAATTCTAAATGTCTTTAAAAAGCGTCTCGTAGACCTACGGTTCAGAATGCAGTCAGCGCCTACGGTCGTGACCCCGCCTCTAAGTGCTCGAATAACTACGCGGTAATGCAGCTTAATGTTGCTGATAGAGAAGTAATATAGCTCAAGAGCTGATGGCAAAGAGAATGAAAGATTCATGAATCTGAAATATTTGAAATACGAGTACCCGTCCAATCAGAGGGGACGAGGCCGGGATGGGGCGGAATTGGCGGCTCTGATCAATATTCAATGAAGGACGGAGGCAGGATTTCAGTGCTGCGGGGGCTTTTAACCAATAAAGCTGCACCAGCCCCTGCTTTTAATGCTGAATTATGATTAAAATGGCAGCACAAGCGCCCCCTATACCACCCATTGCCCCCCCCCCCCAGAAAAAAACCAAAGAGCACAACACTGAACATTTTGACGTCACTTTCATTCTGCTATTCATAAGTCAGCTGTGCTGAGGTGACCTTCTTTAATGGAAGAAGTTAAATCAGGGATTCAGGCTCACGTTCAGTCTCACACAACGTGCTAAAAACCAAAGTGCCTTTCCTTTCGTTCACCTTTTGTTCTTTTCACAAGCGAAACACATTTCGGCAGCCGCATTGCCGAACACAAAATGCAGTAAAGCACCATCTAGGCCAACATCCACGGGCGTCTGATTTACTCTAAATGTGTCCTCTGTACCAGGGAAAGTGTTTTAGCTGCATCTATTTACCCAGCCTCATAATCAGCCTTCAGTGATAGATACAGTCGGACCTGCAATGATGTTTTCACTGCAGCACATTTAAATTCAGGCATTTAGCAGATACTTTTTATTTGGAGTGACTGTACACAGCGTAGGAGATTTTAACACGCAATCCAGTTGAACGGCCGAGGTATTAACTGAAGCACTTCTGCTTACGAATCTCGCTGAAGTACCGTGTGATGTGCTCTACCTGTGCTCTACCTGGGAGTGCAACCTCTAATTGCAAGCCCAGTTCCTAAATGTTTACACTGTCCCCTAACATTATTAGTACTTCTCATCTTCACTCTTATCTTTTTTTTGTAATTTTTAAAAATTTATTTTCCCCCTTTTTTCTCTGGGTGCTGTAAGTGTGCCATTGCAGGAAGTGACCGCACACTTCAGTGTTCCTGAAAGGCTGACTCCAAAAGTCTGAAACATGGAGGGAGAAAAAGTAGAGGAAGAGGGCCGACACAGCTACCTGGCGCCATGGCGATGTTTTCTAAGCCAGACTGCTGTTCAAAATGATACTGCACAGCGTGTGGCTCCGCTCCTGACAAAGTGTGCTCAGCTCACGGCAGTGCGGCATGATGGGTTGCTGAGGACAGCCTCTCTCTTCCAGCGAGGCAGAAAGCTGGCAACAGCAACGCGAGGCAGAATCCAAACACGGTCGGACGTATTTCTGAGGAGGTCCACAGAAATAACAGAAATAACAGAAAATAAACAAACAGATAAATAAATAGACAGCATTTCAAAGCTGCACAGTAAGGTGGTTATGAGCTAACTACACAAATATTCAATTATAAATCGTCATACGAGGAGTCAGTCTGTTTTATGAAAAATAATAATTATAATTTAATTATCAATAATTTAAGTTTCCTCAGCCTCCGTTTCCTCAGTCTTCCTCTGTATAACAAACGCTTCACATTTTTTTGATGTTCTTCTGAGGAAAGGAAGCAGGTATCTGAGAACAAAGTGATGATCAAACTAATTCATCAGTTCAGAGGCCCTTGAAGGCCTAACTGACAAACGGTTCAAACGGTTCCCCAGGTGCTCCAGCCTCACCCCTGAATTTTAATGACTGAGCCAGGCACTCACAAGTCTTCCGCAGCCTCTTATTGTCCCGAAAGCGACTGAGAGTCAGACCTGAAAGGCAATACAAGCACCGGGAAAAATTGATCGGATTCAGATGGTCGGTGCTGCATGGCAAATTACTATCTCCGAGAGTATTAGTGGACAGAGAAACGTGGCAGTGACTCCAGTTGAAAAGGGGGGAGAGAGAGAGAGAGAGAGAGAAGGAGGGAGAGAGGGAGAGAGAGAGAGAAGAGAAAGAGAGGGAGAGAGGAGACAGAAAGAGAGAGAGAGGGGAGAGAGGGAGAGAGAGAGAGAGAAAGAGAGAGAGGGGGGAATAAAAGAAAGGGAATGATGAATTCATTGCAAGCGGAAAATCGTGTGGCTGCTCCACTCTGCTTGCTCTGTGCGTGCCCATGGTGCTGCCATTGAATCAATACTGCATGTTATTTAATAGAATGCCACTGAATTGCTTTGATACTCGGGAGGCTGGTTTGCGTAAGAGAACTGGGGGGGTCGGAGAAACGGGGGGGGCGGGGGGAGGCAATGCCTCGTTGTGTTTGCGTCACGTTCGTGCAGCGCGCCAAAAGACAGCCAATGCATTCACTCATTCATCCATCATCCAATCGTCAATAAATTCCCTCATTTGCATATGCATGTATTCATCATCTTTTACCAAGAGGCCCCAAATGTGATGCACTTAGTCTTAAGGTGACGGCGGAACAATAACCAAGCGATTTTCACTTTTCTCCTCAGCATGATTTTCACTTCTACTTAAAAAAAAAAAGCCTTTCTGAGATCTTTCCTTGAGTCTGATACAGTTTAATACACCAGAGAAATCTGGTCTCAGGGAACTTTGTGTGGGGATTGTGTGGGCTTGGTGGTGAAGAGGTGAATTGCTTCGAAATGAATTCTCCTACATTCTTCTAACTCTGAGCATTCTCATCTTTTAACCCAATCGTCTCTTTCGTATTCGGCTCACAGGAGCATCTGTACCATCACGCAATGGTGCAGAAGACTGAGCGCTTGCACTTCCTGCGACAGGTTCGTATAAGGCCAACCCACTGGATGATAAGCATACAATTACGTGTCTGTGCTTTCACCAGTGAGATGACACGACGTCTCTAAATAGCTCAGGGGCTATACTTACTAATCTCACGTTACCTGACATAAATTGCCGACATGGTGCACTAATGTGCGGAAACATCTCTTCTGTCTCCGCTCTTTCTCCCGACAGTTGACCAAGTGCAAACTGAGCGCGCTCGCAAACAGAGAGAGAAAATCTTGCGTTTGCCGAATCAACAGCGCTGGCTGCCCAAGCAGGATTTGTGCGCCATTATTACTCATGCAATACAAACCAGAGACGAGGGCAAACAAACCTTTCAGCCGCAGAAATCAGAGCCTTTTCTGTGAAAGGAAATACGGTAAAAAGCTTTTCCATGTGTAAAATGCATCGGGAAATGCATTTCTCAACCAATTCACATATTTTGCCACTCTACGGACCTTGGCATCCTCACGTTGATAAAATAAGACCATATAAATTATTATTTTCCAATGAAACATAACTGTGTCTATTATTACGGGCCGATCTCCCAGACCACAATCACACGAATTAAGCTTTCTTAACAGTTCTTGTTCTAAATCGTGTCTGCAGTCTCATGTCATCACTGCAAAGTTTTCTGTGGGGAAAAGTACAGCTGCTGGCCGCCATTTTGTTGTTGCTTGGCTGTCCAGTAGCTTAGATGCGGAGTCATTTTGGTCCATCTCACTAGAGGCACAAGCAGACGCTCTTCAGCAGCTAATTTCGCAGAGCAGTAACAAACCCCCATCTCCGTGGGTGACGCTGTGAATGATTATGGGCTGTCCTGCAGGCATGCTGGCCACAGAGCGTATTAGTAGGGTGAGAAAGTGGCACCAGTGCGGCATGGTGGTGCAGTGGGTAGCATTGTCTCCTCACAGCAAGAAGGTCCTGGGCCTTTCTGTGCGGAGTTTGTTCTCCCTGTGTCTGCGTGGGTTTCCTCTGGGTGCTCCGGTTTCCTCCCACAGTCCAAAGACATGCAGGTTAGGCTAACTGGAGGCTCTAAATTACCCATAGGTATGAGTGTGTGAGTGAATGGTGAGTGGAATGGTGTGTGCCCTGTGATGGATTGGCCTGTCCACGATGTGTTCCTGCCCAATGCATGCTGGGATAGGCTCCAGTCCCCCCGCGACCCTGCCCAGGATAAGCGAGAATAGATAATGGATGGATGGAGACCCTGCCCAGGATGAGCAGGTATAGATAACGGATGGATGGAGACCTTGCCCAGGATAAGCAGATATAGATAATGGATGGATGGACCCTGTCCAGGATGAGCAGGTATAGATAATGGATGGATGGATACCCTGCCCAGGATGAGAAGGTATAGATAATGGATGGACGGACCCTGTCCAGGATAAGCGGGTATAGATAATGGATGGATGGAGAAAGCACCACCAGACTCTCGGGGGCATAACCACATCACCGCCCGGCGTCCAAGAAGCATCGAGAGACCTGGCAACAGCTGACCTGCACGCCTTCAACCACGAGAAAATTCACAAATCCCACCTTCATGAATGACTGGTGCCACCTGAGATAACTGCCTTTTCGCTCGAGACGCAGCGACTTCCTGCCGACAGCTCGGGGAGGCTCCCGACGCTTAAAGTGTCCCCCACGCGGGCAGATTAATAGGATTACTGCGGATGCCGCACTGTACCCTACCTGTCCTCTGCCTGAGGGAGACGCCAAGGGCCACGCGTAGATTTCGCTGATTTATGCTCGCGTGAGTCTGCAATGCAACAATGACAGTTATTACACTCGGTACGCTGAAGATGATGAAAGAGGGGTGAGGTCTTTCAGTGATACATGGTTCCCATGGGATGATATTTTATTTCATATAAGTCCTCTTTCTGGTCTTACTAAAAGTTACTAAATAATTCAGGGCCCGTCTCACGCTGAGTTACAGTTAAATTCCCAGAGATTGCTGCATCCTGGTAACTGCATTTTTGGTTAAAGCTTCCACGAATATTACACTTGGAATATTTTGTGGAAAAATAAAAATTCGAGAAAAAAAAAAAATGTATATATTGTACTTTTACCTACGAAAGTAAACAAGACCAGGTCAAAACTAGTATATGGCTGGACCAGCCAACCAATGGTGTAACTTCATAACTCGGCCAACCAATGGTGGAACTTCATCATCCAATCACTCAGTCACAGACATTCAAGTTTGTAGGGCTGGCCCCGCTGTTGTGGTCCAGCCAAAAACAGATGTTGTTGCAACAAAAACGATGTAGCTTCTGAAAGACTGATCTATTATCACTGCAGACTGAAAATCAAAGCATTTCATAGTCTTCATCAAGTGGACATTAAAAACCACAAGAGTATTTAATATTAGTTTAGTGTAAGCTTAGTTTAGTCTAAACTCATGGTTAAGCTCTTGTTTATTTTAAGCTTAGTCTGCAGTGTAGACCCCCATTGCCACAGGTGTGACAGATGGTTTTATGACCATGTGATTGGGTATGCATGCACACTAAAACATGTCACATTCAGTAACTCAGAGACATCTTCATTATCATGTGCACTGAAAGAGTGGATGATTAAGAAAGTACTCCACCTCAGACGGACTCTGAAGACTGAAGAATCCTGAATCTTTTCTAATCCTGTGATGTTTTTTTTTCAACAAACTGAAAATGTGTTTAAAAAATTGAGAAACATTCAACCCTTAACTTCAAAAAGGCGGTTTACCCATTCAAGTGCGGGGCTGGAAGCAAATGCACTCTAATCAGTAAAAAGCAACACTTGACGCCAATCATATAAGGAAACTTCAGCAGCGGTAAGAAAGAGGTTCCGCAATCCAGTATTTCTCCTTAGTGCTGAAATGTTCATTTATACTTTCCATTGCAGTACTGGGTCTTGTAATATACAGTATATTGTGAATACGTTTAGATTAACTGAACTCATGGAAAATAAAGCGCCTTCCAATGTAAAAGGATCTGGAGAGTACTCACAATAAGCACTAGCACATGATGTGGCAAATCCCCTCTCAGCGCCGTTCTTTTGGCGACCGCGCCTTCTCAGTTGGCGTCCCCAAACTCTGGAATGCCCTCCCCCCCGACATCCGTACCTCTTTTCCCCAGCTTTCCCTTGATGTTTGTCTTCCCCCCTTTTTTTTTTTGTCTCTGAATTGTATGATTCATTGTATGTATGTATGGATGTATGTACCACTTATTGTAAAGCGTCTTTGAGTTCATGAAAAGCGCTATATAAAATAAATGTATAATTATTATTATTATTATTATTATTATTATTATTATTATTATTATTATTATTATGTGCTATGCGGCGGCAACTCACCAAAACATAATTTTTACCAATTTAGCGGACATGTTGTCTCTTAAAGAGACCTTGCGGGACAACACCTCAGCAGCTGATCTTTGGCATTGTGACGCTGCAGCGTATCCATGCCAACAGAAAGTAGCGCAGAGGTTACGGGAGGTGCTGATTGGAGATAATCGCAGTCAGTGGGGGGGAGGTTAACTTCAGTTTCTCTGACCTCCATTGATCTTGCCTTTCCCACTGTCCTCATCCTCATGGGTCAGTCTGTCCCACAGGAGGATACGCTGACAGAATAAGGGAACTGTTCTCCTCTCCTCTACGACAGGACGTCCAGGAGCCAATTCCCCAATCTCAGGATCGATAGGAGAGGCAAGGTCACGTCTGGACTTCACACATACATATTCATGCTACCAGGACATTAATTAAACATGATCGTCACGTATTGAATCATCCTGCACTACTGTATCGTACGTAAAACATAAAATCTCACCTGATTCAAGTAGTTCTTTTCAAAGAGTTTTTTCCCCCAAACAAAAATGTGTCTGTTATAAAATGAAGTGGCACGAAGACAAAGTAATAAATAAGTGCATTAATATGCACAGGTTTTTTAAAGAATATGTATAATTAAAATTTTATTTTATTAATTTATTTTTTCACATCATCCTCAACATCACAACTTTTATCCTTGGTTTTAAACTGGCATAACTTGGGTGGGCTGCACGCGGAAAAACAGGCACGATCGATGTTTTCCTGCAGCATAAAACGTCCAGTGTTCATTCAACTCCACCAGAACATGTAGGCGTCCATGTATACTCTGCAAGCGTTCATTTAACAGTGTTAACGTTTCACTGTGCGGGTGAACTTAACCCATCCACTGAATGACGCTGTTTATACAGGAAGCCAGCACGGGGGTAATTCACTGTACATGCGCTGAGGAAAAAAAAAAAAAAAAAGCCTTTAAATATGCCCTCCCTCTCACAGGAAAATGAGATTAATCTTAATCACACTCCTGAGAACACAGCGCCAATGGCCTCGTACCAGCACTGTAAAAAAAAAAAACAGCGCTCAAGATCCACCCCCCCCCCCCCCCCCCACAACATCGCGGGTGAGAGCGCGCCTATGGCCACCTGCTACAACCGTTCCGCCACGAAGCGGACCCGAATGACAAATTAACTCGTATAACACAGATCCGAGCGCGCGATGCTAACCGAAGCCGCCGCTCTGGACCATTAGCGTCATCAATTAAACAACGCCCTTGTTATTTTAAAGACGCGGAAAAATGGCGTGCAATGTGAGGATAAGACGATTGTAAATCATAGGAGGAGGGATAGCCAGCCAGCCAGCCAGCCGGCTTTATTTAAGCTGAGTCTGTAAAGCTTCATTATTTTACCTCTCCTTCCGCAGCTGTAGTTTTAACGGGCTAACAAAACAAATAGCCTGGCTTTTGGCGGGAGGTCCAGTTATTACTCATAATGGCTGCGCTTCTAAATACCGTCATTACTCGGAGTTAAATGGCACCTTTTAAAATGGATAATTTTCGGAGTGGTTGATTGGTTTTATTTGATAATTAAAGCAAAGCACAATCACAAAAGTCTATTTACAGTCAAGTTTTCTACATTGTTACATGGTAAACGTTTTATGTATCATGTTACTTCAAAAAGTCGTAATCCATTTGAACTTTTTCCATTGACAAGTCTAAAGAAAACTTGCAATTTAGAGGCGAGTGTGTAGACTAGTTCTGCTCTGGAAAAGCCCAGTCTTCAAATTCATTTTTTATACTCAAAATGTGCAAGGCTGAACATGCTTCTTTAAATTCAGGCTTCATTCTTCATGAAAGCTGAATGTATTCTACATGAAGCCTGAATTCATTCTACTTGAAGGCTGAATTTAAACGCTGAGATTATCTGCTTTGTGTTTAGCGGGTCTGTTCATTCATTTTCTTCCCTTCAAACCCTCAGCTCTTATCACGGCCTTGCCGTGTCGGGGACATCCAAACGCGGAGATGAATGTTCGATAGTAAGAACATACAGCACTCGCGAGCTCACTAATGAAAGAGGCAAAGCCAAAAGGGAAAAAATGACACAGTGATAAACATCGGCTGGTAGAAGGGCCTGTCGGGTTCCCCCACTGACTACATGGCCTGTAGTCCTGCCATACCAGCACTGTGATGTCACAATGGCCTGTTCTAAAGCCTGCCCTTACAGAATCATCCCAGTATGGAATATCAATCATGTCAATTAATAATCTAATTGACACAGGAGAGGGTTCTAAGCAGGTGGGACTGACTCTGAAGTAAAGGTGTGCTGAACTACTCAAGTACAATTGAATAATTAACTACTAATAATAATACAATTTAATAATCAATTCATAATTTAATAATTTAATAATCAAGTACAATTTAATAACCAACTACTCAAGTAAACTGCTTGCGTACGGATATACTCAAAAGTAGGAAATTCACTAAATTAAAATTTAGGGGAAAAATGCTGTACGCTTGTTTCCGTAAAAAAACAAAACAACAACAATCACAACAACAAAAACATTGTTTTGAAATTCAAGAGCTGGCTGAAACAGTATTTGGCTTCTAGCTGACTGAGGTTACAGTGTGTGGCAAGATTTCTGGAAACTTACCCTAAGGTTCTTAGCATAGGCAGTTAATTACCCTGTCAGCTTTTCTTATTTTCTTATTTTTTATTTGGTAAAACATACAAAATACTTGGACCCACTTGTACTTATTTTAGCTGGAGCCAACATGCAGTTGCAGAGGACAAATGTGACTCCATTTCATTTAACGCTCACGTTTTTGCATCAGTGATGAATCGACAATCTTTGTGTCGCAAAATGATGAGCTTGAAAAAAGGCTAATTTCTTACGCTACGTCTATTCCCAGTCCAGTTAACCGATCAGTTTGTGACTCGTGAGGATTCGTGTCTGAGGTTCGGCGGTGACCGCAAGTCTACCGCTTGCCTCGAGGAAAGGGGCCTGTTCATCCTGTTCACTGAGGTCACGCTGTGCTTGTGAAGAAAATAATTACAGGCTCGTTTAATTGTTAAAAACTGAGCGCACCTGCTGATTAAATCTAGGTCTGCGTTCACTTTGAATAACAGAAAGGGGAGATTTCCAACCCTAGGCCGCCGTTTTGTTATGTTTTGTTTTGTTTTGTTTTGGCCCAATGGTTTATCATTTAGCCTAGAGCAGATATTTCCAGTAGAGTGCGGCCTAATTAGCACAGTCTCTCCTCTACTCACCTCTTCCGCCGCTCTCTCTGTGCCAGCCTGTGCAGAACTCGGGTTTCTCACGGAGGACGCCCTTGAACAGATGAGTTATGCCCCTCTCCTTTATGTCCAGAGACGACCGCTCGGCAGAAAAATCGCCCCTGAGGCTCATTAGCACGGACAGGAGGCAGGCGTTCCCTGCAGCAACTCCTGCACAATGGGAAACCGGACTGCCGGGATGGCTTGATAGCTTGCGTCCCCCTGACATAACTGCACGAGCTAAACTTCCTGGGCAAATGATGTGCGTGTGATGATGATGGTGATGGTGATAGTGATGGTGATGACAACGGCGACAATGACGATTGCTATGGCGTTATTAACATGTAAGTGATTTACTCTCCCTCATTAAAACTGCTACTCTGGGCATAGCGACTGTGGCTCATTTCTACCAGCAAAGCCCCAGTGCTCAAAGCTGTGGTTTCCTAATGCCAAGCGCAGGCTACGCGACTTTCAAAATACCACAATCTCTGCACCCTACCCAACTGAGCCCAGACCAGGTGCCCAATTTACAAGATCTTTCACCCAGAGGGGTCCCCGACAACGACCGTCTGATCCCCAAACTCTGTCGTCCCACAAAAACACGCACGAGAGGCGAATCTTTCCCCCTGGTTTCCTCTCGTGCTCTCATTGGCTGTTGCTCACTCCTGTCTTGTCTCACCACTTGTCTCACAGCGCTCACCCCGCAAGACTGTGTGCCGATAATTTCAAACGTGCTTGAAAATATCGGGGCGTCTGGGGCGGCCCGAAATTGCAGTCAGAAGCGTCCGTGAACCTCTCGTTAAGTTGGTGACGGGCGCAATCACCATTTCGGCTGTGAGTTGGGGTTTTTGCCGCAGATCTCCAAAATTAGTCTGGGTCTGGAAAATCATGTAGTGTGATGCAGTCTTTCTAAAATGCTACAACTGTCATCAGAGGACTACCCTACGTCCTGGCCACAAGCGCCTTTGCTGTTGTTTACAGGGCGTCCCATAGGTCTGTTCTGTTAACTCTACACGTACTGATTATAAATGGGCCTTCTTAAATTCTGGGTGTTATACTTTTGTGTTCCTGAGACTAACGCTGATGTTCTCCACTTCTGCAGCTCGCTCTGAACAAGAGAGTCTAAGTGTGATATAATGTAATGTAATGACGAGCAGGCCCACACACCTACAGATCTATTGATCACAGATTTAAGGAGATTGATCCGCTCTTGAGTGGACATAAGTAGCAGTTTTACAGCCCTGATCTGAAAACAATTTTGCTGATTGCCAACACAGCCCAACTCCGGCCGCACTGCTGTTCCTGGAGAGGGGTTGCGAGTTCCATTCATGTTACGGGACACAGCACCCACGGGGCACTACGCAAGAGCGTGTTCTGTAAACACGCAGATTCGTGGAAAAACCCAATTACGCTCCTTTTGACTCATTTTCAAAAAGGGTGCGAGAGGAACAATCAACAAGGAACAATCGGCCTCTTTCCAGCAAATGGGCGTAGCGTCACCGAGCCGGTCCAAAAAGGAACCCGGCAAGACAAATCTGAGGCAAGAGGGATCACACGGGAGGCGAATGAGTCCCCCTAACCCGGATTACACGTGCGTGCGCCGGAGCCCCGAGCCGCAGCTGGGATTTAGCCCAGTTCAGTCCGCTAACAAGACACCTCTAATGTGATTTTTCACCATTTTCCACAGGAGCGGGTGCAGGCCTCGGCTTTTCGAAACGCCGTCGCTGCTTGCGCAATTAGGGACTCCGGCGAAACAAGAGGAGCCCTGGCGGCGGGCTGAATGGGAGAGGCACGTCTGGAGTCCGCGCGGCGTCCTCGGGGGAGGAGAGACGCGGAAGCGAGGCGAGGCCCTTTTTCGACCGTGCGCAGAGCGCAGCTCCACCTCCGATTGGCCGAGGCGGGAGGAGCAAGGTGGGCTAATCCAGCGACTGCAGCGGCGCAAACGGGATTAGAGCCCGAAGTTATAACAACACGGAAGTGTGTGAAAAGTGGGGGATGAAGAAGCAGAGCGAAGAAGGCGGTGTGTGTGTGTGTGTGTGTGTATGCGTGTGTGTCTGTGTGTGTCGTTGTCCCCTTGCGAACGGCCTGCGCTGCCCACACAGTGCTACGGAGTTCTGCTGGGAAGCTGCGTTGTCCTTGGCTCTGTCCTCTCGCACTCGGGCCAGAAAACTTTTCCCCGTGGGAATCGTGGGCAGGCTCGCTGCAGAGCTGACCAGGCAACCGGAGCCTCGCTACCCCTGCCGTCTGACAGCACGCTAACACGGGCTGGAGGTGGGGGTGGGGTGGGGTTTAGAGCTTACTCTACACACAGAGAGAACCCAACACAGTTCACTCTAAATACAGAGTGAACCCAACACAGCTCACTCTAAATACAGAGAGAACCCAACACAGTTCACTCTAAACACAAAGTGAACCCAACACAGCTCATTATAAACACAGAGAGAACTCAACACAGTTCACTCTAAACACAGAGAGAACCCAACACAACTTACTCTAAATGCAGAAAGAACCCAACACAGTTCACTCTAAACACAGAGTGAACCCAACACAGCTCACTCTAAATACAGAGAGAACCCAACACAGTTCACTCTAAACACAGAGTGAACCCAACACAGCTCATTATAAACACAGAGAGAACTCAACACAGTTCACTCTAAACACAGAGAGAACCCAACACAACTTACTCTAAATGCAGAAAGAACCCAACACAGCTCACTCTAAACACAGAGAGAACCCAACACGCCTCACTCTAAACACAGAGAGAACTCAACACTGCTTACTCTAAACACAGAGAGAGAACCCAACATGGCTCACTCTAAACACAGAGAGAACCCAACACAGCTCACTCTAAACACAGAGAGAACCCAACACAGCTCACTCTAAACACAGAGAGAACCCAACACAGCTTACTCTAAACACAGAGAGAACCCAACACAGCTCACTCTATATACAGAAAGAACCCAACACAGTTTACGCTAAAAACAGAGAGAATCCAACACAGCTCACTCTAAATACAGAGAGAACCCAACACAACTTACTCTAAATGCAGAAAGAACCCAACACGGCTTACACTGCACACAGAGAGAACTCAACACAGCTCACTCTAAACACAGAGAGAACCCAACACGCCTCACTCTAAACACAGAGAGAACTCAACACTGCTTACTCTAAACACAGAGAGAGAACCCAACATGGCTCACTCTAAACACAGAGAGAACCCAACACTGCTTACTTTAAACACAGAGGGAACCCAACACGGCTCACTCTAAACATAGAGAGAGAACCCAACACTGCTTACTCTAAACACAGAGATAACCCAACACTGCTTACTTTAAACACAGAGGGAACCCGACACAAGCTTTTCAATGCAAAATAAAAGAAAATGCTTCTGAAATTTCAGCTGGGATCTTGTACGTGCAGAAATGTACAATGACGGGTAATTCAAGGGTTAAATTTATGAAGTATGATTGCATATCCTAATAAATATCAGCACTGTTCAAAACAGAAGTTACAGTGATCAAACTACTGCACTGTTTTTTAATTTCCTTTAACATAATCTATCTGAGATTGGGAGAAAAACACTACCAAATTACATGTGCAAGGGCAAGAAATACTGGACATGAAGAATTACATGTGTGTTCATACACACACACACACACATATATATATATAGAGAGAGAGGGAGAGAGCAGATTTAGATGTATATGTGTCACACTCGAATCCCTCCTTGTTTAGTCCGTGGGGACCCACGCTGCATAGACTCTGTTCTCCTGCAACTGAAGAATCAGCATGTTTTTCCTCCTGTACTTCCTCACATGCAATATTTCAGTTCCCCTGTCACCCAACAGTGGCATTAAAGCCCAATGCTGCAGCCCCTCTGTCACCAAACAGTGGTGTTAAACCACATCCCGTAACTCACTTCTGCTCACCACACTCAGCCGACTGAGTGCACCTGGTCCAGGTAAAGAGCTAGCCGAGCCTCCGCTAAAAAAAAAAAAAGAAGAAAAAAACGAGGTCGGAAAGCCTTACCCGTAAAATTCACCTCTGTCCTGTCCTCCGACGGGCCGGCCCATCCAAAGGCGAGGCGCTGAGAGTTGAGGATTAAGCGCGCGCGCTGTACTGGCGTTCCCCCCGGTCGCTCGCTCGCTCTCTCTCTCGCTCTCTCGCTCTTGCTCTCCACAACCGGAGAAACTGCAGTACCCTTTACTGTTGTACACTGCAGCAGAACTCGCCCCGCTGCACCTCTCTCTCTCTCTCTCTCATCACACCCCTCCCTCTCTCTCAATCCCATCTCTCCGTTGCTAGTCTAAACACCACTCTCTCTCTCTCTCCCTCTCTCTCACACACATTCTTCCTCTCTCCTCAAAATACACACAACCCCCGCTTTTTAATTTCCCCCCCTTTCTTCCTCTCTGTTCTCCCTCTTTATCCCCCCCCCCTTTTTTTCCTCTCTCTCTCTCTCTCTCTTGCTGCCTCCTGCTCCTGATTTCAGATGCTGGTCACACTCTACAGTATGCAGCATTTCTCTGTCTGATCATCCGAAAGGATCAATACACTGGAGGCTGCCCCCCCCCCACCCCATGCCCCCCCTTGCACACCGAGCTCAGCGCTCCTCCATTCACACATTCACACACTCAACGGCAAAAGGACAGACAGAGGAACGGAGGAGGGGGAGAAAAATGATAACGAGAGAGGGGGAGAGAGACGAGAGGCCATTTCGAAGCAGGAAGTCACTTTTCCTGATTTATGCTCCGAATTTGAGGCTGTGTGCATGGTGTTACGTAAGTCTACCCCCCACTTCAGTTCCCCCTAGTCTATCCTTGGCTTAGAAAGGCACAATGTGCAGATTTAATCATCATTCCACATTGGTGCTACGATACCAATATTGTTTTGGTGTTTGTTATTGTGTTGCACCGGTATTGCAGTAATCTACTCTTTTTGATTTCCTATAATGTGCTCCAGATCTAGTGCTAAATGGCCGTGTTCGTTACAGCAGCAGATTCCACTGGCACCACAGGGAACCGCTAAAGCAATCATTTGGACATTTTTATATGTGATAAACGTAAGCAACATTCGATTTCAGCGCGCGATTCTGAGAAATATGAGCTCAGCACAGCGGAGTCTTTAGCGTAACGCGAGGCTAAGAACAAGTCCACCGCTCCACAGGCAAAAGAGTTGGACACGGAAGTAGACAAACGACCCCTTGTGCTCTTACGCTCGTATCCACTGAGCATGGACGTTTACATCCATCCATCCATTGTCTATACCCGCTTATCCTGGGCAGGGTCACCATCCATCCATCCATTATCTATACCCGCTTATCCTGGGCAGGGTCACCATCCATCCATCCATTATCTATACCTGCTTATCCTGGGCAGGGTCACCATCCATCCATCCATTATCTATACCTGCTTATCCTGGGCAGGGTCATGGGGGTTCTGGAGTCTATCCCAGCATGCATTGGGCGAGAAGCCCAATTACACGCTGGACAGGCCGCCAGGCAGTGTATATAATAAGCACCTACATAAATGTTCGCTTGGTGTAAAATGCAAAAGGGATGGGCAAGCTTGGGGGGGGGGGGGCTCTCAGGTAATCAGGCATTCAGGTAAAGCAGTGATTTCCAGTGCACTGAGATGCCCCAAAGGCTTGAACTGCAAGGCTGATTTAGTGGGGGGATGGGCTGGCAAAAATGTGACTGCATCTTCTAAAATGGATTGTTTTCCACTTTAAAGATACAAAACATTCTATTCAGGGATTTTGAAATGGAAAAATAAAAAACCCTGAATAAAAAGGTTTGGAATCTAAAGAGAAGCCAAGGGCCCACATTTGTTTGAATGCCCTGAGTTTAATCCATTGGCTGGGACAAGCCTGTTCTGGTATACGCAGCGGTACAGTGGTACAGTGCTACAGTGACTGCCCCATTAGCGCACGGCACACGGAAATGAGCTGTGTTGCGCTGCTTCGGCGAACCCGTCCTTTCCTCGAACCCGCCACCCTGAACCCTCCGCTAGCCTCTGCCGTTTCTCCATATGTGAATGCATCTCCAGCATTTAAGGAGGATTCAAACCTTAACCCACCCGCCAAAATAAAAAAAATAAAAACATTCTCACAAGATCTTTTTTTCTCTCACATGTGAAATAGCAGCCAGATGCTCTATTCACATGAGTCCCTTATCTACTCACCCTGACACCCCCCCCCCCCACCCCCCCCTTACTACGACTCTCGAGTTTCCCGATCCTGAGTTAGATTACATGAGAATGGGGAAATATTACAGAGTATGGAGCGAGGGGAGGGGGGTTGCATGAGGCATCCCTGTTACTGATAATAGGATCTCAAAGCAGAGAGAGAGAGAGAGAGGGAGATACAGAGAGAGCAAGAGAAAGCGAGGGAGGGAGAGAGAGAGAGCTGAAATCAATAGAGCTCACTCAGCGCTAAATCATTCATGAGGACAGCAGCACAGATGGGAGTGGCTGTCTGCAGCAGCTGCAGGTGCAGACGTACGCTAGCGCTTTAGCCTTAGCCGCAGCCGAAGGTGGATGGACAAATGAGGAAGAAGCGCTGGTAGCCATAGCAACAACAGTACTCATGGACAGGAGTCAGGAGGCAGACGACGGGACATAACCGGGAAAGGTGAACCGTGACTAAAACGCATTCTGACTTTCTAGGCCGATTACTGTAAGAGTTCATCTATCTGTCATGATGACATAGCGAAGCCAAAATGGAAGTTAAAAAATAAATAAAAAATAAATAAATAAATAAATAAAAAAGGCAGTTTTTTTATGTTTTACTGCTTCGCCATTTTTCTCTGGTCTCCTCACACCGGTGAAACCCTTTTGCTGAGGTCAGCACCTCCGCACAGCGGAGTTTAATTTGAGTCCCATAAAGCGATCACTTCGCTCAAAGCCAGCCGGCCGCGGGAAGAGAACGTCTGCAAATGAATCCTCTACAGTCATAATCAATCAATCACCGATACATCACTCAAGCACAATCCCTTCTCTCGAGTCACAAGGACTTCTCGCGGGGTAGCTGTGCAGTAAACGCCTGCGTAACAGTGCTGTACGAAATTCCTAAATATTGCAACATACTATTTATTTACTTCACTTTGTTTCTGGGATACCCATACCCAATGTTTAACATAAATGTTATGATTTGATGCATTGTGCCAGATAGACAAATCTCTTTTTAATCTGCAATAGATGGATCTGGCGATGCATCAGAGTCGCACTAATGCCCACATGTGACAAAAGGCCCAAATTTCACCCAAACCTCAAAGTAGTTCTGAGAAACTTCAGTAGAGTTCACCTTTTTCCTTCTCTTTCCCTTTCGGTAAGAGGAAACTGATTAAAAGAAATTAAATATGATGGAGAATGAAGAGAAAAAAAACATCTTACAGCATCAAAAAGAGTTGCACTAATTGCGCTTTTTTTCTTAATGCTCACTCTGCTGAAAATGAAGATCCTGAAAAAAAAAAAGAAAAAAGATTGAATTTAACTTTGAACTCTCGAGCACCCCGGTCATCAAAGGGAATGTGGAGCGCCGGTATTCCTGGACGGGAATGATAATCAGAATCCAGAGCACTGGTGTTGAGGGAAGTTCAGGCCAGCCTTCCCCCCCCAACCGCCTCCCCACCCTACCCCTGTTCAAACACAAAAATTTTCAGAGTTGGATCCAAAAATCAAGATTAACCTTAAACTTTATATGCCCTGCGTACGTGGCCTGGCATAAAAAAACATAGTTAATGGTCATTTCTCAGTAAAAACCTACAAGACTGCATTGCGACAAATTTTTAAAAGGTGCCGTATCTTCCTTTTAAAAGGAAGATACGGCACCTTATAGCCCCTCTGTACTGAACTCAAGTCCATTCTGCTACCCCCTGCCATTGCCCCCACAACCAGCTGCATTCCACATAGTGGCAATAGTGGCAACTCTCTCGTGCGTCAGGTTCAGTTTTATGTACAACTAGTACATACTTACATAGGACATTTTTAATCTCCCCAGAAACTTACTGACCAATCACAGAATGTCTTTACAGCCACTCTGCGGCCAAAGCGTCACATCAAAGACCTGGAATGACGTGAGCTATATTATCAAAAATGCGCCCTTTTAGAATGCTAGTCTTTAAGTGATTGCCCAGAGAATGCCAGGCTTAATTCGGACAGGGGTCCGCGTTTCGTCACTCTCTAGCGACCCCTGTTGGTCGATCGAGCGCAGTTTCGTCACTCTCTAGCGACCCCCGTTGGTCGATCGAGCACCCGCAGACCGCATGCTAAAGCTACAGACGACAAGTCATTACTGAAAGTCTGCTCGACGCGAGCTTAGCTGCAGTCTGCGGTGCGTAGAGAAGCAGCTGCTGGCACCTCGCGTTTTTCTGAGGAGAACCATGGATGTCCGCACACTCTCCCCGACGTGCAGCTGCAGCCGCAGCTGCAGATTATTGACCAATCGGTATCGGGGATGAAATAGGATATGCTTGGCCTCATAGGGTTGTTTTGTCTCTCTTTCTTTAATGGCAGTCAGGCCACAGTGTCCTGTTCCAGGTAAAACAAACATGCTATTGTTTATCCTAGAGTGGCTGCCTAAAGATCCGATCTGACTCAGGTTATAGCGTATTAGCCTTTGTGTTGTGCAGCTAAAACCTTGATAACAGCAGGCTATCGGAGTAGCACAGCAACAATATGTGGTATTTAGTTAGTATGCAGTATATAGTTAGTATCCGGTATATAGTTAGTATGCAGTATATAGTTAGTATTCAGTTAGTATGCAGTATATAGTTAATATGCTGTATATAGTTAGTATGCTGTATATAGTTAGTATGCAGTATATAGTTAGTATGCTGTATATAGTTAGTATGCAGTACATAGTTTTTGCTAAAGGCTCAGGCTGAACCGTATGATCTGATGTGGACTGAATGCAGTAATGAATAGCTCTTTCTAACTAGCTATGCCACTCCACCTAAAGATGCCCAAACCACCCATTAGAGAGGGAAAAGGAAATCATATTCTTCTGCTCTTTTTTTTTTTTTTTGCTGATGAAATTATATATCTCTTCTCTAAAAAGAACTCGTTAAAATTTGTTGTCTGGAATAAACAAGTATTGGCATTAGCATTGATGGAATATTTATCATAAAAACCCTCCATAAATGTCAACGGCGAGGTAGGCCATGAAGATGAATCATCGCTCTAAGCGGCACACTCCTGAATGAGCCCACGTGAACATCTTAATAACTGACATGACACTCGGCATTCATTTTAAAGCACTGGCAGTTATGTCGCGTACACGGGCACCTTCAAACAAATACGATACACCTACACAGGTAAGCCTTATGCACGATCTCAACCGTGACCAAGCAAAAACTGCACAAACGCGATGATGCACTGCGTCCCCACGGCAACGCAGCCTGAACCTGCAAGTTGATGCAAGGTAAACGGTATCGTTACATAAGCTGTAGGACAGAAAGTATTACTCACAGCCGAAACGTGCCGGTCAAATGGACTCAAGGCTGAAACTGCAAAAACACACACACACACACACACAACAGTCAACATGACTGAGTACCTACAACTGTACCGTACACAGCAAACTCAAAAAACAAAGCAAGCGCATAGAGAGAGAGGCCATTGCAGAAACTCTCTGTTTCTCTATCCGCATATAGATCGCATTCACTGCGCCATTATCGTGAGCGATCATGCCGTAATTTCATACAAAGTGTCAGACAACCGGCTCTGCTTCTCTGCTTCTCTGCACTTGCAGGTCTGGCTCCCGGGTGGGGCCCTGTCATTGTACTACCCTAAAGCGCCGCACTCAGCCTGAATTACTTCAGTAAATATCTATCAGTATTAATGGATTGTATGTATAAAAAAAATAATAAAATATGAAAGTAAGCTGTGGCAAGTTGCTCTGGATAAGAGCGTAATGTAATATAAATACTGATTGTGTTATCGCTTAATACTAGCCTGGGAACGTCTTATGAATTGCTTTAATCATAAACTCGCTTCCATAAATCTGACTGAAATCCCCCGCCAGCATATCCCTCTTTTCACAGCCCTGTACTTAATACAACAACGAGCCAAATCATATCAGTGAAACAAAAACGGAAGCCCCAGCTGTAACAGCACAGAAAGGTATACTCTCAGCCATAACACCTCAAAAAGAAAATCAATCCAGTGCCTCGGGTCATTCAATCATGTAACTATGCAGTTACATTACATTACAGAGCCATCACATTACAGGTACATAAGAGTATATATCTGGACAGTCCTCTTGGGTCTTTAAAAACATTTTTTTTTTACCTAACTTGCACTGTCCCTTTTAAGTATTGCCTTTTTTATTTTTAAAACTTTTGTGCAACTAAATAAATGTATAAATAGCAGGGCTTTTTCCAGTGCACATGGTGGAAGAACATGTATAAAGACCAACCTTTACTGCTTTATTGACACAATCTCATTAAAATCACAGGCAGGGCTCAGAGTGAAAATCACATTTGAGCCTTGTTTCACAAACACGTTTAATACAGTAAAGCGCTCGCTCAAACAGAGCGAACTGAGGAACACGCTCTGGAGAGAAACGAGAGAGGATGAACTTTAAAAAAGGAGAAACAAAGAAGATACACAGCAAGTTAGGCCTGGAGCTCCCGTTTCCTGAAGTTCAACAACAGCTGCACAGTGCTAAATAATTCTAATGACTCCTTTGTGGGGACATAGCCGAGGTATTAAGTCATTATCTCCCTCCATCGGTTTTTTCTTATTCGCTCACTTCCTGTCTCCTCCACCACAGGGCCTCTTGTGTGGTGCGTCTCTGATTTTAAATCTGACTCACAGCAGCCTCTGTGGCCCACAGTGTCGCGTTCAGGGACGGAAAAAAAAAAAACAGTAGCGAGCACACTGGCCCTTTGATGTTGCCTGTGGTTGCCTGGGATTCTCGATTCAAAAGTGCGATTCATTGCGACATATTTCATACAAAGGTTCTCATTTGAAATGAATGCAATCCACTGTAACATAATGAAATGTAAAAATGTATCACTTCTTTTCCACACAGTGAGTCCAGTGTTTTTTATTCTGAAAACAGTTTAAGCACTGGAAGCCCTGTTCGTCCGGCAGCTGCTGTTTTGGAGAGGAAGAGTGGGACACAACGGGATAAGATCAGCAACTATGGAAGCTTTTAAATCCTCCGATCAGCGAATCTCTTGTATGTAATTAAATTACGATGAAAATACGTGCAGTGGGGGCCGGGGTAGTCCTTGGACTGTGAGTAGTAAAGGTAGGATAACAATCTTACGCCACAATAACATCACTGGATTAGCATCACTTTGCATATGTTCTTATCTGAAGTAGAGAACATCAGTGTTAGCCTCAGGAACACAATAGTGTGGTCTGACCATGAAGGCCATATCATATAATCATATAATCGGTAAGTGTAAAATAAGGCACAGAGGGTCCATTTATAATCAGTAAGTGTGACGTAGGGCTGGGCGATATACTACAACGATAATTAATGCGATGCAATAACGGTCTTCGCCACCATATGGCGTATTACTTTTCCTCTTTTTCTCTATAATTATTCCTGCTGTGGTAGTAAAACAACCACGCTTCAGAGGCCTCGTAAAATGCTTCTGGGAAAAAAGTTTCGTTTTTTTTTTTTTGTGTAACTTAGTGTCATGTTCAATAGGGAATCTGCATGTCTCAAACTTTTGGTCTCTCTTGGTCTCTCTTGGGCCTGTTGCTTTCCCCCCCTCAGGCGAATTCTGGAACTTCCCATCCCTAATCTCTTCTCTCGTGTTTGCACTGTAAGCCTCTCTGGATAGGAGCATCCACTAAATGCCAGTAAAGAACGTCACCTGGCCATTTATAATAAGCAGTTCTGATATATGCGAGCTTTGAGGGAACAGTCGTACATTTACAAAACGGTGGTTATCAGACAATCCGTGGCAGAAATTTGCAAGTATACTACATTGCGGTGCCTGACAGGTATTACACAAAAGCCAAACAATACATTGTAAAACTCCTGATTACTGCAGGCAGATTATAGTGCCTGGTATCCACTGTCTGAGCCTTCTTGTCTTCAGGCTTCTGGCAGTGCCATTAGCCAACTTTAGGTTACACAGAAGCACTGGTGTTGTGCGGCTGAACCATTTCATTCACACGCCAGAAGCTGATCAGCTGTGAATGGGAACAGCAGGTTGTACTTTCAACTGTGAAGCTTTAAGGGTTTTCTCCCCACTGGGGGAGTTTTTTTTCTTTTACTTTATGTACTTGGTATTGGGGGGGTTCAGGCCTGGTGTTTGCTTTGATTGCTCTTTTTGCTCTGCGTCGTGCCTTGCTACTCTGTAAAGTGTCTTTGTGACGGTTCTCTGTCAAAAGCTCTATATAAATAAAATTGAATTGAAGTATTCAGTTGTAAAGGCCAACATATAGACTGCTTTTATTATTGGCAGGTGGGTAAGCAGGACTCCTGATTCTTTTTTTTTATGAGAAGGGCTCGAGGCAAGGCCGGGCGTATCATTTAACCACGAGCAGTGCTGGGAAAATATAGTCCACCGCACGGTTTATAAACTTATTAATGATTCCGACGTGGATGAAGGTGATGATGAAGATGACACAGCACGTCGTTAAACCAGCGAACGACAGATTATTGTGAGACAAGGATACCGTTTCAATTGATAATCAAAGAGATAAAAACGCTACGGCTTTGAACGCTGAACATTTGAACATTTTCTTGTTTGTGCAATAAGTGGCTATTCGACATAAATCACACAAATATGGTACTCCGTATTTCCATAAAATACAGGACAAGAGAATTTTTATGTCTACAGTGGTATTGCATAGTATTTCAGTCAACCTGCACAATCAATTTTACCATCTGCTCCATTAAATCACCTCATTACATCATTTCCGTTACCATTCATTCTGCCTTTACTACTACACCGGGCTGGCCAGTGGAGGATGGGCTCCCCCTCTATAGCCAGGTTCCTCGCAAGATTTATTCCCACTGGGGAGTTGTTGTTTTTTTCCCCCTAAATTTCTTGTTTTTTGGGAGTTCAGACCTGTTTTTTTTTTTTAACCCAAATTCCTTTTGCATTTCCACTGTGAAGCATCTTTGAGACAGTGTCTCAATAAACAGTGTGAAACAAACAAAACTGAATTGAACTGAACTGAATGTTTTTGAGCACTCAGAGAGACCTTTCCTTCAGTAAGCTTCCTGCTGCCCAGCCAGTGTGACCCACGTGCTGTCAGTGTTCTAGAACTCCACTGCTTTCAGTTACCGGCAGCGATTGTGCAGTTGAGAACATTCTAATCACAAAGCTGTGATCTTACACCCTTAAAGGTCTTAAGGTGGACTGGAACTAACCATGCTACTGTACAGCCAGAGATCCGTACAAATACGTTAAGATTTCAGCCACTGCTTCCTTTCCTGTAAATCAACACATTTTATTATTTTGGTAACACGGGAATTCTTCAAACAAGGAACTACGATTTATTTTGATAATTGATACACTGTGGTTAGGTTTCCCATTCAGAAGTAATAAAAATCATATCTGGAATAGAAGGGGTGGGCAGCTGGCCAGCATGAGAAGGCAGCTGTGACCTCCTTATCGGACAGAAAAAGGAGATAGCAAGAGCGCTGAGGAAGAGGAGGCTGGATGAAGAGCAGGTGGTGACTGGAATAGTCAGCCAGCTAGACAGGGAGCGTGCCATTTTAATTAACACGCATGTAGACAGTAGCACAAGCACAATGGAGTTATCGCATAGCTGCTGCTGGGAAAGCTCTGATAAAAAACCTGGTCCACTCCGCCAGCTTATAGATGGTCTGCAGAAGCCATTCTGGCCGAGCGGCTGCACCAGCCTCTGAATTATTGATTCCCCCTGGAGTCCCGGTGCATCGTGGGATTGCGTGCTCCCCCCCCCCCCCCACCCCCACCCCCACTACTCACTCCCTTGGCCCGCAAACACGCGGCGGTGTCGCTCGGCCAGGTGGAGCGAGCGAGCGAGCGAGCGGCCCGCTCCGATTCGTCATCCCCGCATGGCTGACCCGGCTCTCGCGGCCGACGCGCAGAGACACAGAGAGTTAATTAGACAGGGAGCTGTGGAGGAAGAGAGATCGCCGGTAAAGCAAGGTGTGTGTGTGTGGAGGAGGAGAGAGAGCTGTGCGTGGAGGAGTGTGTGTGTGCTGTGTGTGGAGGAGGAGAGCTCGTTGTGCGTAGGGGAGTGTGTGTGTGCTGTGTGTGGAGGAGGAGAGAGAGCTGTGCGTGGAGGAGTGTGTGTGTGCTGTGTGTGGAGGAGTGTGTGTGCTGTGAGTAGAGGAGGAGAGCTCACTGTGTGTGGAGGAGTGTGTGTGTGCTGTGTGTAGTGGAGTGTGTGTGTGGTGTGTGTAGGGGAGTGTGTGTGTGCTGTGTGTAGAGGAGTGTGTGTGTGCTGTGTGTGGAGGAGTGTGTGTGGTGTGTGTAGGGGAGTGTGTGGTGTGTGTAGAGGACTGTGTGTGTGTGTGGTGTGTGTAGGGGAGTGTGTGTGTGTGGTGTGTGTAGGGGAGTGTGTGTGTGGTGTGTGTAGAGGAGTGTCTGTGGTGTGTGTAGGGGAGTGTGTGTGTGGTGTGTGTAGAGGAGTGTGTGTGGTGTGTGTAGAGGCCTGTGTGTGTGGTGTGTGTAGGGGAGTGTGTGTGCGTGGTGTGTGTAGAGGAGTGTGTGGTGTGTGTGTGTAGAGGAGTGTGTGTGGTGTGTGTAGGGGAGTGTGTGTGTGTGGTGTGTGTAGAGGAGTGTGTGGTGTGTG